>BLSH010348525.1:614384-627456 GCA_018402905.1 Glandirana rugosa
AATGTATTTTAGAGGACCTATGAGAGGGACAAAGTTAGGGTGAGAGGGTAGAGGTGTCTCGAAAATTAGTTAAATAAACATTGATATTCCGTGTTTCTTAATGATCGGGATATGAGTGGAATACCATTTGTATTAGACGGGTCTTATACACCTGTCTCTAATTGGTATCTACCTAGATGTTTCAGTAGGAACAAGGAACTACAATTGACTAACCTCTCGCGGGTCACTGTCGCAACTCCAGTGGTCCTTGAGCAGCAGCTGTACAAGAGGTCTCCTTCTGCTCATTAGGCTCTACCAGAAGGTATGTGACAGTAACACATTATGCATAGAAAGGCTCTCTAACTAACATTTGTTATAGAAGAAAAAGGGGAGAAAAGAGTTTTACTCTTTGCATTAATCTCTTATAGCGACAGTAAATTGCATTGAAGAGAAGCCCCCTAGTCTCCCAATCAGTTAACATCAAGGAACAAGGATGACTTTGTAGATCCATCTATGGTTAATCTCTGTCCACATATTCTGGGCAGATTATGTTTACCATAAGGTGAGTATAGGGCTAGTAATTCTTTGTGCCTTATAGTTACAAATAAATTGATTAAAAGCTCTGTGGAGATGGGAGAGTGGGATTGAAACAGGGAGAGTATCCAGGAGATTTTCTGTAAAATGGACATTTTGAGTGTAGAATTTCTCCCTAAGGGGAGTTGGTTATAGGATGTCCATTGCTTATGCAGTTTGTGGACTTCCTTGAAAAGGAGTTTAAAATTAGCATTATATAGGGTATGATGCGTATGATTATGAGCGAGGCTTTTAACATTGTAAGTTAGCAGTTTCAATGCATAATAGTTGAGAATAGTTTACAACAGTATGACATTAAAGTAAAACAAAGGCAAAACCTAGTAAGTTTCATCTCCTAGGGGAAATTTATCTTCACTACCTGCCCCATAGTCAAAATAGAAATTGATAAGAAATCCCTCCAAAGTGAGGGAATTCCTGGTTGTCACCAGAGTCTGCAGAACTAGTTGGAAGATTTTGGTCCTGAAACTATTCTGAGGACAGCCCAAAATGTGTTATTTTTCCTTCCCTTTCACTTTCAGTGATAGCGGCAAACAGAACAAATTGGGGGAGTGAATCTCCCTAATGGGGGTACTGGCAGCAATACAATTCTGACAGGTATTCTAATCTCTCCCCACTCTGTCCAAAGCTAGTTTTACTTAAAGTTTGCAACATTCTGGTGACTTAGAATTTTGCAAGAAAATGAAAAATAAAACAGACAAAGAAGACAACAAACAATTTTGTTAAATACAAGCAACCAGTGGTCTAGGTAAGAATTATTAGACATAGGTGTTTTGCAGGGCAGCGTAAACACACCACTGGTACATGGGGAGGAAGCCTGTGGACAGCATAATCACAACAGGAGGCACAGTTTACTCTTAATAAAGAGAGATAAAACATTGGCAAATTAACAAAAATAGTCCAAATGGGAATGGGTACCTTTATGGGTATTGAGAAATGGGATAGCTAACAAATTTGATGACGTGGAATATAAAGTTTGTCAGTGAGAACTACTTAACGTTTAAATAAATAAATGCACATTTTTTTGCAAAAAAATGTACATGTTGTTTTATTTTTTTTTCAGGACTCCACAGAGTATTGCACCCATAATCAGTGAATTGCATATGCAAAGTTAGGCTCCTGCACACTCTCCCTTCAGCTTTGTGCATGTACCTCAGTGAGGTACCTGAGTGAGTGGACTATGAGGGTGCTCATCAATGCCTCACAGTTCATTTTGAAATGCAACCCTTCTGTTGCAGTGGCAGATGGGATTTGTAATTTATTCATTTACAGATACCTGTGAATTAATGATGTAGTTGTGTGTCAAAAGCCCCTCACAGCGATGCTGTTTTTAAAATGTGACAGCTGGTGCAGGGAGAGGATCCTATGCCTGCTGTCTGGTGGGGTGAGGGGGCGGGGGGCAGCGCGGTGCTTAATAATTACATGTTCCTTATGGTGCACATATCCTTTAATCTCACCACAGAAGACCATCTCAGAGTTTAAGAAGGAGATACACTTTGCAGAGCCTGGGACTTCTGGATTTGGCTGATGTTCATATTTCGCTGGGTGATATAACTGTTTAAGATCTAGGAAGCTGTGCAGCTGAGATATCGTCTGAAGGGGGTCAGATTCTTGATAAATCAGAGGGACTTTGACGTTTTATTGGGACCTGCCTCTGGATACTATTGGCAGGAACTGAAATCCCTACAATCTAAGTTTTGTAAAAACAGTTACAGACAGGTGGCTAATGATTTGGATTTTCACTTCTATAGTTCACAGTGGGCTTGTCAAAAATAGTAGTGATGAGAGGTTTGTTACTCTTGTAGGAAGGAAAGCCAACTACAGTGTCTCTTGGACATGCACCAGCTGGAGATTTGCACCCCAGTGGACAGTAAAAAGGAGAATTATGATCGGGCATGACCACAAGACTGGCACCTATCCCTATACATGGCATGTATTTTTTATTACCTTTTATTTTGTTGGACTATTCAGATCAACTGTCAGCGCTTCATGATATTCATTTATTGCAATGCATATTCTATGTATAACCCAATGTTTTCATCTCTGTAAATAAATGAATTCATATCTATTCAATCAATTTGATAATTGTATGTAATTCTCTAGTGACTGGCCTCACACAAAGTCCCAATGACCGCCTCCCTTGTATATATATATTGATTAGGGATGCAGACCTGTCACTGTGGTAGTGCCTGATCATAATTCTCCTTTTTTCATCCAATTTTGGGTGGAAGACACCCCCAGATCGCCTATGATCGGACACACCACATTTATGGATTTCAATATCCTATATTTACAAACATCCTTTATAGATAGCTTTTGTTTATTTAATGTAACCATTTTCACACTGTTCAAGCATTCATGGCATCTATTTATCTCCAGCCCACACCTGTCAGCTGGGGTGTCCGTTGTCCTGTCTCGTCCCGAGGTTGCAACGCGAGGCAGCGCCTCCTCCTCCTTCCCTCCCGTGTTCTGTGGCAGGGTGGGTGGAGGGGGCTCTCCCTCGCATCAGCGCCATGCGTGCATGTCCACTCTGTAATGCCATCGGGCGTTGCAGGGCGGGGACTCTTCGTGCTCATCCATCCGACACATAGGGAGGGTGGGCGTGGATTTCCTTCTCCGGTGTCATCGCCGTAGTCGGACTCCACCCCCCCACTGGTCGTCGAGCATGACGCTGGCGGGGACCCGCCCATTCCCATGACTATTTCAGCCGAGCCCGGTCAGCTCCCCATACCTTTGGGTTGCCGTCATGCAGCATGTCCTCAGTGGCATCTCTTACATTTTTGAAGTAAGTTCACATCACGTCTCTATCCTTGACCTATGCAGCTCCCTCTTGCATCATCACTGTTTTGCATGGGGTTTGCTCTATTTCTTTCATCACCCTCTTCACTTTCTTTCCTTGCCCCTAGTTGCGGTAGCACTCCTGACTCTCTTTCCTACCTCAGTGATTGCCTTCACTTTCTTGACAATCTTTCTTGATACCTCCTCTAACACCCACACCTTCACTTATTTTGACCTTATATTAATACCAACATTTTTTTATACATACACCCCTTTTATTTTTATTTCTACCATGGTGTGGATCTGAGTTTCTCTCCATTTACCTTCACATGGTTCAGGGAACTTCACCCTCTTCACTTCTTTGCCCCTGGTTGGGGCAGTGTCTCTGTCACCCTTCCTCACCCCAGTGATTCCCCACACTTTTGGACAATCTTTCTTGACATCTTCTCTGACATCCACACCTTCAATTGTTTTTTTTTTTTCATTGTAAATTTTTTATTATTTTAGTAAAAGAATAGGTACAAAAGAGTAAGGACCATACATTAGTGTACATGATAAGACATAATAAGAAATATACATTGTACATTCGTCTTACACAGGTATGTACACCTTCAATTATTTATTTTGATGTCCTATCAATACAAACATATATACTTATATATCTATACTTATATTCCTTTTTATTTTATATTTAATTTTAGTATGGTGTGGACCAGAGTCTCTTTCCATAGACCCCAATACGGTTCAGGGCTTGCCACTCGGCTGTTGTCTTGGTCTGGGCCCCATGCCCCCGCCTCAGCCCCGGGACGGGCACCACGATGGACGCCCCTGCCCCTGTGTTATCTATTGGGCTAAATTTCTAAAGCTGACATGTAATAACACACACATTAATAATCTCTTCTAACTGAGTTTTTTCCATCTGGGTTTCCCATCAGGAACATATTTATTTACTTTTGTATGATTTATAATTATAGATAATTGGGACATGATACTCCTGATGAGAGGACAGATCCTCAAAATGCATAGAGTATTGTTGTACGCCAGGACAGTTTGGATAGCAGCCTGCTGTTATGGTGCACCTATCCCTATACATGACATGTATTTTTTATGACCTTTTATTTTGTTGGACTATTCAGATCAACTGTCAGCTTTTCATGATATTCATTTATTGCAATGCACATTCTATGTATAACCCAATTTTTTCATCTCTGTAAATAAATGAATTCATATCTATTCAATCGATTTGATAATTGTATGTAATTTTCTAGTGACTGGCCTCACACAAAGTCCCAATGACCGCCTCCCTTGTATATATACCCAGTGGACAGTATGCACAGTCCAGGGGAGGGCTGGCAGCCTTAGGCCTGGGGGGCAAGTCTAGTCAAGTGGCCCATTGAACCACCAAATAAACTCACCATCCATACCCACTTGGTTTTAGAACGGATATTGATGTTATGAAGCAAGACAAATATGATGCAATGTGGTAACATAACTTAATTTTAATAGCAACAAAGGAGGTTTAACAAAAATAATGCAGCTCAGCAGTGCCCACCAATGCAGCCTCACCAGTGCCTATCAGCTTAACCTCATCAGTGCTCATCAATGCAGCCTCACCAGTGTCCATCAATGCAGCCTGATCAGTGCCCATCAATGCAGCCTCACCAGTGCCTATCAAATGCAACATGATCAGTGCCCATCAAAGCAGGCTCACCAGTGCCCATCAGCACAGCCTGATCAGTGCTAATCATTGCAGCCTGATCAGTGCCCATCAATGCAGCCCGATCATTGCCCATCAATGCAGCCTCGCAAGTGCCCATCAGCACAGCCTGATCAATGCTGTCTGATCAGTGCCCATCAATGCAGCCTCGCCAGTGCCCGTCCAATGCAGCCTGCAATGCAGAGAGAGGAGAGCCGCCAGATTAAACAGAGCGGGGATCTCCTGCTTACCTGGCACAGCCACTGTCTTATGAAGTCCTGCCTCCTGGACCGGCTCCTATGATGATAGACATCACCAGTGTGCTGTCTATTATAGAAGCTGGTCCAGGAGGTAGGACTTTGTAAGTGGGAGATCCCCGCTCTGTGTAATCAGGCAGCCCAATGGGCCCAGCGGGATCCATGGTAGGGCCAGCACTGGGCGCCCCCCTTTGCCTGCAGTTAGTTGGTGGCTGCACCCCGGGCCCCTGCTTCTTTCCTCCATAGGAAGAAAAAAGTGTGAGCGGGCAGCGGCCGTCAGCCATTTTGAATGTAAGTTGGGGTGGCCTGGGGGGCAATTGCCACCCTGCCCCCTGGCCCAGACCTCCCCTGGCACAGTCCATACACAAGTCAATTTCAGGGACATTAGGGGCAAGAGATTTAAATAAGCCCACAAGATCAGACTGAAGCTTTGCATAACTCATAGATATACTGCAGATGATTTTCAGTAGCAGCACATAGAGCCTCTCATCCAGCATGTTAACTGTTAGGTGCAGAGTGGTTGGTAGTGTGGCTGGTAAAAAATCATCCAAGGCAGAGTCCTCTCTGTACTCCACAAGAGGTCCAGCAAGGGAAGAGATGGGATGGTAAGGCTGGCATAGCTAAAAATTCCCTATGGTGGGGTTTTTGTTAGGCTGTGGCTTATGTGGCAAAGAGATGGAGGACTTTTGCTTTCCTTTTGCACCCATAGGAACAGCTGGTGTAACAAGCAGACCAATGATTACTCTCATGTTACAAAATACTGATAGTTGCAGACAGGTAGGCAAATTGAGCAGACCATGATTGCTGTTGTGAATGCTCCCCAAGTGGAAAAAGTTTTTTAAAAAAGTATAGTATAGCAAAACTCTATAATTACAACACACACACGACTCATCCAAATTTAACCAGTATTTACAAACCATTTGCTGTCATGCAAACCAGTACAGTGGAGATCAATTATTAAACAGATGTAAGAAATAGCTCTCAATCAGCAAAATTTCAAAAACATGTAGTAGCAGTCATGCACCTAAGGGGCAGTCTGCTCTATGACCCCTACTCCTGACCAGACAGCTCTACAGGACCAGCCCCGACGGATCTCAGCTACAGCAGAGAGACAGAGCTAAGGAAAGCTCTTTTAAACCCCTTCTTGGCTCTGATGTGTCACATCACACAACTAAGGGTAAGCTTAGGAGCACTTTCCCACTCAAGTTGACATTGTATTTGGGGTCTGGTAAGTGTTTAAAAGGAAGGAAGGAGTTTGCTGGAGAAGTTAATGGTTTTGCTGGGGGAGATATATTTTTGCTAGAGGGGAGTTTTTTGGGGGAAAGTTTTCTCTACTTGGGGGATTATCCTTGGAAGTGGAGGATTTTTGCTGATAGTGGGAGAGTTAGGAAGGTATTTTTACTCAGGGGAAGAGAGAAGGAATTTTCAACTGTATAACAATTGCCGTTTGTTTGTATATTGTCATGGCTTCCCATTTGATGTCTACATATTGTCATAAAGGCTTGTATATTTTACCTATATCCTGCTTGTTTTTGATTATTGTCAAAATTGTCAGTTTGTTGCCCCAACATAGTCACAACTGAATGTTTGTTGCTGCCATATAGTCACAATTGCCCATTTGTTGCATGCATATTTCCACAATTTTCTGTTTTCTTACAACATATTTCAATGATTACCTACTTTATGCCTGCATATTATAACAGTTGACTAATTGTTGCCTGTGTATTTTGTGCAAATACCCATTTGAGGACCATGTGTTGTCAAGATATACATTTTTGCCTACATATTGTGAGTTGTCTGAAGTTTAGAGTATCATATTAAAATAAATTAGCCCCCCTGTAAGCCTATCACCATCAAAGCACCCTGATTCAATTGTTATGTTTCATCACTCTTTATACCCTAGAATTTTATTTTTTTTACCCTGCTGTTGTTATTGTTATTATCAGCAGCTCCTGTCCGTTCTCACAGTGCATCAGCTGACCGGGGAAAGGTGCAGTGAGGAGGGGGAAATACCCCCGTTCATTGCGGAACACATCTGCAAATTAGATGTGTTCCCATTGAACAAAATGGGGCTGTAATTCGCACTGCACTGCACAGAAAACGCACAGCACACATGTGAACCGGACACATGGAAAACAACATGTTTTCAAGTCTCCTGCTAATGGAATGTGGTGTAAGCCACATTCAATTCACATAGGTGTGAACTCAGGCTTAACATATAAGGTATTCAGCCTTTTAATGCTTATTTAAAATAACATTTTAAATAATTATATTTAAAAAAATTTAATTATCCCATAATTCTAAATTATGACCGCTATGTATGTAGAAGAACTTATACAGTATAGTGATTACTGAAGACACTTTCATTTTCAAAGAACATCATGTTATCATATCTGAGCAGCATATTTCATTTACACTTGATTCTCTATATGAGAATATTAGAACAAGGAAATGATGCATGTCCTTATTGTTGCCAGCCATAATTTTCACTGTACTGAACTACATGCAAAATTCTTTTCTAAGAAGGAAATCGTACAGTCATCAGTATACATAGAAGTAACTGACAAGAAAGCTTGATTTAAAATGTGATTGGAGAACTGCAAAATAGCTCATGTTAAAATAATTTCAATCATCTGCTCAACATGTCTTCGTCTGAGATTCATAATTACAGATTCAATCTGGCTTAAGTTTGTAAAATGTCCTTTCGGCACATCTGAAAACCTCCTGCTTCAGGTGATTTTTACATTTTGTAAAAGGGGCACTTTAGTGTTTGCATACTATCAGAAAACAGATTAACCCTTTATTGGTATAGACTAGACTGCCAATAAAAGTTAACAGTGAGGCTGGCAAACTTTATTTCTTTTAGCTATTCATGGATTTATTTGAATTTGTAAAATGAAGGTAAATATAAACCTAATACATAAAATGTCATAATCTTTAACCACTTCAGCCCATGAAGGATTTTCCCCCTTAATGACCAGGCCATTTTTTGCGACGCGGCACTGCGTCGCTTTAACCGACAATTGCACGGCCGTGCAATGCTGTACCCAAACCAAATGATGTCCCCCCCCCCCCACACACATAGAGCTTTCTTTTGGTGGTATTTTATCCCCTCTGCTGAGAGGGGATTTTGAAAAAAAAACATTTCTTCCCACTTTTTTGCTATAATACATAATCAAAAAAAAATATATAAAAAAACAAAATTATACATCAGTTTAGGGTGATATATATTCTTCTACATATTTTTGGTAAATAAAATCGCAATGTGCTTATATTGATTTGGTTGCGCAAAAGTTACAAAAATAGGGGATATATGTATGGCATTTTTATTATTTTTTTACTAGTAATGGCAGTGATCTGTGATTTTTATCAGGACTGCGACATTGCGGCGGAGAAATATACAGCGATCAGAGATAAAATAGCCAGTGATTACTGTATAAATGTTGCTGGCAGGGAAGGGGTTAAACTCTAGGGGGTGATCAAGGGGTTAACTGTGTTCCCTAGGTGTGCTCTAACTGTAGGAGGGGGTGGGCTGGCAAGGACATGACAGATCTCACTGTTCCCGATCACTGGGAACAGTAGATCACTGTCATGCCCCCTGACAGAACGGGGATTTGCCTTGTTTACATTGGCAGATCCCCGTTCTACCTCTGTAGAAGGCGATCACGGGTCTCCGGCAGACATTGAGTCTGCCGGACCCATGGGCATGCTCCTGCGACATGCAGCGGGGCGCGCATGCGCTACCTCCTGTGCAGGGACAGCCATACAGCTACAGTGTTTTGCGCAGGAGAGCCAACCTGCCACCGGCTGGTCGGCAAGTAGTTAACATGACAAAGTAATTGCAAAAGAAATATTCAATATTTTAACCACTTCAGCCCCGGAAGGATTTCCCACTTTAGGACCAGAGCACTTTTTGCGATTCGGCACTGCGTCTCTTTAACTGACAATTGCGCGATTGTCCGACGTTGTACCCAAACTAAATTTTTGTCCTTTTTTTCCCACAAATAGAGCTTTCTTTTCGTGGTATTTAATCACCTCTGCATCATTTCTGATCACCGCTATAAACAAAAGAAGAGTGACAATTTTGCAAAAAAACTCAGATTTCTTACTTTTTGCTAAAATACAAATCCAAAAAAAATATAAAAAAACATTTTTTTAGGTTTTGGCCGATGTATATTCTTCCTCATATTTTTGGTAAAAAAAATTGCAATCAGCGTTTATTGATTGGTTTGCGCAAAAGTTGCCGTGTTTACGGATGATGAGAATTAATTTCTGGGGTTTTTATTTTTTCTTTATTTTTTACTAGTAATGGCAGCGATCTGCAATTTTTAGCGGTACTGCAATATTGCAGCGGACATGTCGGACCATTTTGACACTTTTTTTGAAAATTTGGCATTTATACAGCGATCAGTGCCATAAAAATGCACTGATTACTGTGTAAATGCCACTGGCAGTGAAGGGGTTAACCTGGTGGGGGCGCTCTAAGGGTTAACTGTGTTCCCTTAGCATGTTCTAACTGTATGTAGGCTGCCCTGGCTGGGGGAAGGGAGTGATCACAGCTTCCATATACAGGAAGCCTGTGATCACAGCCCTTCCTCCTCTAACAGAACAGAGATCCGTGTTTACTTACATGGACTTCCATTCTTTCACTGCGGGGGGGGCATTGGGGGTAGCCGGCGGCGATCGAGTCCACCCTACCCGCTCCCTGGCCCCCCCGAACACAGTGAGCACGCTCACAGTGAGAGATATCGCAGCCGCCGTCATATGACAGTGGTTTGCGATATCGAGCCACTCTGTCACTGTCAGACTGCGTTTGGCAAGTGGTTAAAATCGTCAGCATTTATTGAAAACATATCTGGTAATCCAGCCATGAAGGTTCTTGTTAAAGCACTTCCTTTTATAAAGTGACAACGATCTGTTACTATCTTTCAGTTGCTCTCTTGTATTGTCACCCTTTCACATGTACTATTAGTTAATGCTATAAGCAGCCATGCTTTTTCTCAATGTTCAGGCAATTTCCAATGTTGTAACTATCAAGAAGAAAATAAGGAAAGAAACTACACCCTTCAAGTCATGTCCCTAAAACTTTAAATAGGTAATCTTCACAAATTTCCTTTTCCAGCAAAAGCTCACTAGAGCTGATTTGTGCTGTGCCAGCTTCTGATTTAAATTTTAGTGCATCCTGCCTGGTTAGGGGAGAACATGGTTAGACATGTGCAATTTGTTTTGCTATGAATCACAATAGCAATACATTTTAACAAATCCAAAATAATTCACAATGAAAATAACTATTTCATCCATATTAATTTGTTTAATTCGGATGAAATGATGATTCAATATTTTGGGCCTTTTAACCACTTGCTTACTGGTCACTTAAACCCCCTTCCTGCCCAGGCCAATTTTCAGCTTTCAGTGCTGTCGCTCTTTGAATGACAATTGCACAGACATGCTACACTGTACCCAAATTAAATTTGTATAATTTTTTTTCGCACAAATAGAGCTTTCTTTTGGTGGTATTTAATCACCACTGGGCTTTTTATTTTTTGCTGAAAAAACTAAAAAAGAGCGAAAATTAAAAAAAAAAAAAACAGTTTCATAGTTTGTTATAAAATGAAAATGGGTAATTTTTCTCCTTCATTGGTGTACGCTGATGAGGCAGGACTAATGGGCACTGATAGGCACTAATAAGGCAGCACTGATGGGCACTGATAGGTGGCCCTGGTGGGCCCCGATGAGGCGGCACTGGTGGGCCCTGATGGGAGGCACTGATGGGTGGCACTGAAGGGCACTGATAGGTGACACTGATAGGCAGCACTGATAGGTGGCACTGATGGCCACTGATGGGTGGCTCTGATGGGCACTGGTATGCACTGGGAGGCTACATTGATAAGGAGCACTGATAGGTGGCACTGATGATGAGGCACTGATGGGCATTGGTTGGTAGCACTGATGGGCACTGATAGGTGGCACTGATGGGAACTGTTAGGTGGCATTGGTGGGCACTGGTACGTAGCACTGATGTGAGCCTGTAGGTGGAACTGGTGGGCACTGGCAGGTGGCACTGCACATAGCAGCAGTGCCTCTCCATTTGTGGGACTAATGTCCCTCGGTCGGTAGCCAGTGATTAGCTTTTTTTCCCCTCACACTGTCAGCATGAGGGAAAATAAAACCCGATTACCGATCTTTTGTTTACATGATGTGATCAGCTGTCATTAGTTGACAGCTGATCACGTGGTAAGGGGCCAAGATCTGTGACTCGGTGATCACAGAGTGCCACGTGCACCCCGCAGGCAGCTCATGCATGCGAGGATGTCTATTGACACCCTACTGGCAATTAAGGCCGCGCTGTAGCCTTCATTCGGCTATAGCGCCGGTGGGAGGTGGTTAATGTTTGAAGCATGTAAAATAACATAACGAAGTAACCTATGATCCAAATTGATTCTGATCCATTTGTTTTTATTCTAGTGAGTGTAGCATGAATATTATAATAAGATTCTTTTTGCATTGGGGTTAAATGCACTACATATGAAATGGAAACATATTGCAATAAATGCAGTATATTTCTGTATAGGGATACAATAAGGTTTAAATGTGAAATAAGATGATTTCTACTTATTGGGTTTGGGTTTTATGGAGGTGGATCCATCAGAATTTCAGAATCATAACATAACAAATGAATCTTAAATTACGAATAACAAGTTAACACATTTGCATGTATCGTTTGGATGAGGTCCAAGTCTAATTTCTTTATTTTTTAAGTAAACACATTAAAACAAATATACCTAATCTTCCAAAATACCTTTAGAAAATCTGAAATCATTTTAATGTAACAAATATGACAAAACAAAATGATTTACTTAAAGTGGTTGTAAAGCCACTTGTAATGTCTCTCCAATCCCCTTTGTTAGATAATGCTATGTTCCCCAGTGTGTGTGATTTTTAAAAAAAAAAAAAAGCAGCTGTGTACCTTATTCCATAGCGTCGATTGGCGCTCACGTGAGCACCTGGCTCTCTCCTCTCCCAGGCTGACAGCCACAGTGGGAGGGGCCAAGAAATCCTGCTACATCAGCCGGGAGCAGGGGAGGAGAGGAGGAGAGAGCTGGGTGGTCACATGAGCGGCAGTCGGAATAAGGTACACAGCAGCTTTTAAAAAAAAAAAAAAATCACACGCATTGGGGAACATAGCATTATCAAACAGAGGGGATTAGAGAGACTTTACACTGTTAACGTCCTTGCAGGATGTCTCCAACTTACAAGCCGAACTCAATGCACTGTCTAATTGGGCGACTGTGTGGCAAATGAGGTTTAATGTTGATAAATGTAAAGTTATGCACTTGGGGGGATCATACATCCTACGTACGTATAAGAATCGGGGGTTCACGTATTGAAATGTAAATAGTTGTAATTTGGAGTAAACGGTGTGTCAGCGGGTTAATCTGTCACGTAACTCAAGCCGAACATTCAACCTCTGTAGGACGTTCCTGCAATTGTCACATTTCAGAGAGATTAGGGGAGACAAACTATTACGATACAAGGGGTTACGCACACTAAAAAAAAAAAAAAATTTTCGACGACACATGGAATAAGGCTGACGGCGAGTACACTGGTGGGTCGAGAGAGGAGGAGAGGAGGGGACGAGGGCCGACTACATCGTCCTAAAGAACCGGGGAGGGTGACACCGACAGTCGGACCCTCTCCTCTCTCGGTCCACGAGTGCACTCGCGGTTAGCTGCGATACCTTATTCCATGTGTCGACGAAAAAAAAAAAAAA
>BLSH010348525.1:633625-650847 GCA_018402905.1 Glandirana rugosa
TACACCGTTTACTCCAAATTACAACTATTTACATTTCAATACGTGAACTTGTTGCTTTGGAAACCGCAGCTTGGCATTGCATGCCATTATTAAGCTTATGATCTACCAACACCCCCAGATCCTTCTCCACTATGGATTCCCCCAGTTGTACTCCCCCTAGTATGTACGATGCATGCATATTCTTAGCCCCCAAGTGCATAACTTTACATTTATCAACATTAAACCTCATTTGCCACATAGTCGCCCAATTAGACAGTGCATTGAGGTTGGCTTGTAAGTTGGAGACATCCTGCAAGGAAGTTATTCCACTGCATAGCTTTGTGTCATCTGCAAACACTGAAATTGTACTTTTAATCCCAGACCCTATATCATTTATAAATATATTGAAAAGTAAGGGTCCCAACACTGAACCTTGGGGTACACCACTGATAACCTTAGACCATTCAGAATAAGAATAAGGGTTTCTGCTCCCCCGCTACCAACAGTCAGAGAAAGTGCCCGGCAAATGACCTGCTGGCTTGAAGCTGTGAAGATGTGAGTTTGCCAATATGTCTGAACTTACAACGTGATATGCTGATTGTTACTCCAAATATTCAGCGTGTTTTTGTTCTCCATGTGTGAGGAAGATAGCCTCATTCTCCTGCAAAAAGGCTGAGTCGAGTTCAAGTTTTGTGTTGCCTGTGTGGAAGTTGTGTCACTACAGTTTCAGTCTTTAGTCCCTGAAATCAGTGACTGGGGACAACAAAGTTGTTGCTACTACTTTAAAACCAAGGGAAGTACCTGTTGGACTTTGGTGTGATAGCCAGCAAGTTGTTCACACTAAAGTTTTGTACCTACTGAACTTTGGAGATACAGAGGCAGTATGATTCTTCAAAGAGATAACTTTGGGTTGACGCACTTGGAAAATTTTTGCCCATTTGGGTTTCAGAGACAATGTAAATAACACAATGTGCTTTTGTGACCTGGGGCCAGTTTACATTTGAAACCTATACTACAAGGACTGCCAAACATTCAAGTGAACTTTCTGTTCTTTCCACTATCACTAGATGGCAATGGAGGGCCCATTATATTCATAGGAAAATGTTCAGGAATGTAGAGTTTGTGTATATGCTTATTAGAAGAAGGCGTTGTTCCCTCGGGAATAAGGCCTCCTTCATCCTGTTAATATTGCTAATGTACAGTTAGAGTATTAGGACTGTAGAATATAGTCAGAGTATACTAATGTAAGTTTGCCTTTTACATTCTTGTCTTTGTCGGCTGAGAACAGACAATATTCCACATAGATATATGTAGATACGTGTTTCTTAATGTAATGTATAGCGATAATGTCTTCTTCGGCTGAGGACTGACAACATTCTAGATGTGTACATAATAGTTTGTCTTAGTATAGATATTACTATAATGGTAGATTGTAGTATAGAGTATTGCTAGGATGTAATGCTTTCCATATTGCATGTTTCTCTGTTTTTCAGGTGTTCCTGCACCCTCCGTGCCTTCCTTGGATAAGGAGAGGCAATATCCTTAAAATTGTAAAATAATGTTCTTTCTTAGTATTGAATAGTCAATATGCAGTGTGCGTTTCTATACCTACGTCTTCCTTGGCTAAGGAGAGACAGTGCCTTCAAGTGATTCAACAACAACCTTTTCTATTAGATAGACAGACATTTAGGATGTTAATATTATTTTATACTGTCATTGCTCAATTGTATTATTCACTTGTTTTCGTGTGGAATGCCACACATATTTGTACTCAAAGTTTATTCTTTCCTATCTCCCCTCCCCATCCACTTTTTGCCAGGACATCCACTCATAGGCTTGAGAGTAAATGTTTTTCTTTGCAGACTCCGAGGACGTAGTCTCCTTGGCAGGGGGAGAGTGTAGCGCCCTCACCACTAGAATAGGGTGGTAGGTAAATTTAGTTGTACTGGATAATAATTATCCTACAACACAACTGTTACACTTCAATTTACGAAGGTTGTTATGGGGTTCGATTCCACTATGGTCTAAACCTACATTGTAAGTTTTGAGATTTATTTTCTTCTGTAATAAAGATGTAATAAACTGTTTTTATGTATAGGTTCTGTTTTTGTATTATATTTGGTGCTGGCAATCATACAATTCAATATATATATATATATATATATATATATATATATATATATATATATATGTGTGAAAAAGATATAGTCAGGATTGCTGCACTTAAAATTGTTGTGCTGGATAATAATTATCCTGGCTGATTTACAGTGTTTTGGGATTACATGGCTAATTTCCAGTTTGTGGCTTCTCCTTTTTGTCTGTAGGTGGTGTTGTTGCCTCTGACGTGAGCGTGATAAGCTAAAGTACATTGAAGTTATAGTGACACATTCCCTCTCAGCTAATGAACTCAGCTGCAGTGTGGGAGAGGTATATAACTGGAAGAAGTCAGGTAATCGGAGAGTCCAACCCACCCCGTCCTCATGGGTGGACATGTGTGAAATAGCTCCTGGCTGCTAGGAATGATGCCTGGGGCCTATCCAGGAGGCTGCCTTTTGCTAGGCTTGTCTGAGGCCTATCTGGGTGTTCAAAGTTTGCTTATGGAAAACTGCCAACAATCTGGAAGGGATTCTGAGAGGGATGGAGTTCAGAGGAAGCACCAGAGGGGACTTCAGGAGAGAACTCATCCAAGTGAATCCATGTGTCTGAAGCTGTGAATAGAGCTTAGTTACCATAGGAGACAGCCTGTCATACAAAGTATAGATGTGTTGGTTCAGCTCAAAGGCTCTTTTTCTCTGTACTGCTGACTGCCTCATTTCACCTATTTTTGTCTAAGGAGTCTGCCTGCCTATTGACTGTAACTAAGGGTGTCATGTGCCCTGTCCCTCTCTCTCCCCTATTTATCCTGTGGATAAATAAACTTCCTTTTGTTTAAAGCATAAAAGTGACCGGTGCTCAACTTCTTTTCTCATTGATCTCACCCACCACACCCTACACCCTGAGGATTGTGTAACCCTCCCAAACTCTGTAAGTCACCATCAGGCTTCCGGAGAATCGGGGCAGGCGCTACATATACAGTTGTGCTCATAAGTTTACATACCCTGGCAATTTATGATTTCTTGGCAATTTTTCAGAGAATATGAATGATAACACAAAAACATTTCTTTCACTCATAGTTAGTGCTTGCCTGAAGCCATGTATTATCAATCAACTGTGTTTACTCTTTTTAAATCATAATGACAACAGAAACTACCCAAATTACCCTAATCAAAAGTTTACATACCCTGCTGATTTTGTCCTAATAACATGCACACAAGCTGACCGAAAGGGGGTTGAATGTATATTAAAGGTAACCATCCTCACCTGTGATCTGTTTGCTTGTAATTAGTGTGTGTTTATAAAAGGTCAATGAGTTTCTGGACTCCTGACAAACCCTTGCATCTTTCATCCAGTGCTGCACTGACCTTTCTGGATTCTGAGTCATGGGGAAAGCAAAAGAATTGTCAAAGGATCTGTGGGAAAAGGTAGTTGAACCATATCAAACAGGAAAGGGATATAAAACAATTTTCCAATGAACTGAGAATTCCAATCAGCAGTGTTCAAACTCTAATCAAGAAGCAGAAAATGAGGGGTTCTGTTGAAACCAAACCACGGTCAGGTAGACCAATTAAAATTTCAGCCACAACTGCCAGGAAAATTGTTCGGGATGCAAAGAAAAACCCACAAATACCTTCAGGACTCTCTAAAAACATGTGGTGTGGCTGTTTCAAGATGCACAATAAGGAGGCACTTGAAGAAAGATGGGCTGCATGGTTGAGTCCCCAGAAGAATGCCATTAATACGCAAATGCCACAAAGTATCCTGCTTACAATATGCCAAACAGCACAGAGACAAGCCACAAACCTTCTGGCACAAAGTCATTTGGAGTGATGAGACCAAAATCTAGCTTTTTGACCACAGCCATAAAAGCTACATTTGGAGAGGAGTCAGCAAGGCCTGTGAAACACGGAGGTGAAACGCTGATGTTTTGGGGATGTGTGAGCTACAAAGGCACAGGAAATTTGGTCAAAATTGATGGCAAGATGAATGCAGTATGTTATCAAAAAATTCTGGAGGAACATTTGCATTCATCAGCCAGGAAGCTGCACATGGGACGTACTTGAACATTCCAACATTGCAATGATCCAAAACACAAGGCCAAGTCGACTTGTCATTGGCTACAGCAGAATAAAGTGAAGGTTCTGGAGTGTCCATCTCAGTCTCTTGACCTCAATATCATTGAGCCACTCTGGGGAGATCTCAAACGTGCAGTTCATGCAAGACAGCCCAAGAATTTCTAGGAACTGGAGGCTTTTTGCCAAGAGGAATGGGCAGCTTTACCATCCGAGAAGATAAAGAGCCTCATCCACAAATACCACAAAAGACTTCAAGCCGTCATTGATGTTAAAGGGGGCAATACACGGTATTAAGAACGGGGGTATGTAATCTTTTGATCAGGGTAATTTGGGTAGTTTGTGTTGTCATTATGATTTAAAAAGAGCAAACACAGTATATGATACATAGCTTAAGCCAAACACTAACTGTGAGTGAAAGAAATGTTTTTGTGTGATCATTCATATTCTCTGAAAAATGGCCAAGAAATCATAAATTCTGCCAGGGTATGTAAACTTATGAGCACAACTGTATATATATATATATATATATATATATATATATATATATATACACACACAGTAGTACATAATACATATTTTTTTTTGGAAATGACCAAGTTTACAAAAGAGAAATGTCATATGCTAAGCCATATTCTAGTAAATTAACAAAGCATATTTTCAGAAATATGAAGTTGTAGATTGTTTGATGTGTTGCATAATTACTTTGAGCATGCTACTTTCAATAAATATTAAAGAACAAATTAAAATCACAATTATGTGAAAGGAATAATGAGATCTTCTTTTGAGTTTATAATTAAAATGCTCTTTTGCTACCATTAATTAAAGACAACACAGAAATTTCATTGCCTTAAAATACGATGTGTTATGACATTTCCATATGTTTAACAAAGGTGACATCTTATGCATCTAAGCAAATATTTAAATCTGGACGCTATCTGTTTTATTTTTTTTAAATTATGTATGCAAAATTAAGTATCTTTACATGAAAAGATAGTACAAACATTTCATATAACGAGTACTCAAAAGCCCATTTTAAAATGATACTGCACGGTATACATTTTTAAAGAAGAATATTGCTGGCACACAATGTCAGGTTTTGCAGGAAACAAGGTGAAATAACAAAAGGGGTGGAACAGTTAGTGAAAGAATATATACTGTATATATACACTCATCTTAAAGTCTCTGAAAATCTAATGAAATAAAAGTACTGTAGCCAGGAATTTGATATACAGTATCTCACAAAAGTAAGTACACCCCTCACATTTTGTAAATATTTTATTATATCCTTTCAGCACTGAAGAAATTACACTTTGCTACAATGTAAAGCAATGAGTAAACAGCTTGTATAATGGTGTAAATCTGCTTTATCCTCAAAAAATAACTCAACACATAGCCATTAATGTCTAAACTGCTGGCAACAAAAGTGAGTATGACTATAGACATACCTCCACAAACAGGGGTGTAAATTGCCATTATCCCTGCATTTGTTACAAAACAGAGTACCCATATGGGTTGGGATGAACCCTCCCCAGGATAGGTCACTGCTTCAACATGTGACTATTCCCTGGGCTGGGTGATATCACCTTGTATATAGGACATGTGTCTCAATTATTTTCTCTGTATCTATGTATACAATTGAAAAATCAACACCAATTGTCAATAGTATTGTGCTGTAATGGTCCAATCTTGGGCATTACTTTTAATGAATTCGTTTAAATAAACTTTTTTATATTTATAATTTCAGTCAGTTGAAATTGCCTTTAAGAATCCCAACCCATAGGGGTACTCTGTTTTGTAACAAAAGTGAGTATACCCCTAAGTGAAACTGTCCAAATTGGGCCCAAAATGTCAATATTTTGTGTGGCCACCATTATTTTCCAGCACTGCCTTAACCCTCTTGGGTATGGATTTTACCAGGGCTTCACAGGTTGCCACTGGAGTCCTCTTCCACTCCTCCATGATGACATCACGCAGCTAGTGGATGTTAGAGACCTTGCACTTGTCCATCTTTCGCTTGAGGATGCCCCACAGATGCTAAATAGGGTTTAGGTCTAGAGGCATGTTTGGCCAGTGCATAACCTTTACCCTCAGCTTCTTTGTCTTCAGCAAACAGTTTTCTTTCTTGTGTCTCATCGTTAGAAGAGGCTTCCTTCTGGGATAACAGCCATGCAGATCACTTTGATACAGTGTGCGGAGTGTGGTCTGAGCACTGACAGGCTGACCCCCACCCCTTCAACCTCTGCAGCAATGCTGGCAGCACTCATATGTCTATTTCGCATAGACAACATATGGATATGATGCTGAGCATGTGCACTCAACTTCTTTGGTTGAGGCCTGTTCTGAGAGGAACCTTTCCTGTTTTTTTTTTTTTTTTTTTTTAATATCTGTTTATTTCAGAGTAACAGTAGAAAAAACAGGTGTTGTGGATTCAATCTAGAACCGTCTAAACACAAAATACAGGGGTAAGAATCAGTACTGTACAAGTTCAAGGTACATCTCTGAAAAAGTATTATTGTTATAAATAGAAGAATAAAGAGGAAGAGAAGAGAAAGAGAACAAGAGGGGAAAAGAAAAAGGGAAGGGGATAAAGGGAGCCGTGAAAAAGAATGCATGGGGGAAATAAAGGGTAAAAGAGGAGAAAGATGGGAGAGGTTAGAGAGATTAAGATGATTCCTGGGTGGCAAGAGGTGGTAGACGACAGGCTAACAAGACATTTCTAGTTAACATTATATTTCTATAAGACAGTGAGGGGTGGAAGAGTCACATTAATCGGGGAGTTCACCCCGGGGCATCAGTATCCAGAGAGGAAATAATATCTTTATACACTGAGGTGGTCTTGAATTCCTGCCATAGAGCCCAGGTTTTAGTGTGTCTGCTAATTTCACCTCTCAACATATGCGTGAGCTCCTCCATTAAACGCAGTTCATCAATTTTTTTGAGCCAGCTTTTCATTGAAGGGGCTTGAGGTTGGCCCCATAGGCCCGGAATGAGGGCCTTTGCTGCGTTGAGGAGGTCAGTGGTGATGGAGCATTTGTAATGGCCTATAGGTTCGATGGAGTTATAAAACAGTATTGTCCATGGTTCCAGAGGAAGAGTAAGCCCTGTAATTTCCCTAGAGAGCTGGATGATATAATTCCAGAAGGGGCAGTGCCACCAAATATGAGCATGCGAGGCGGTCTGACCACAATTCCTCCAGCATAGCGATGAGTTGGATGGGGATATTTGGTGCAATTTTTATGGGGTATAATACCACCTAGCAAGGAGTTTGTAGTTGGTCTCAGCAATTCTGGATGAGATAGATGAGGTGTGGGTTAATGCCAGCACTTTGTCCTTTTGTTCATCCGACAGATGAGAGTGTAAACCCATTTCCCAGTGATTGAGGTATTCCGGATATAAGGGGTTCTGTAGTGCAATGAGTGCTTTGTGAAACTGTGATACGGTGTGTTCAGGAGGGTCCTTAAGGTTGAACATGGCCTCAATTGGTGTTAGCTCCTGGATATTCTGGATTGGTTGGGGTAAGGAATGAAGAAATTGCTTAAGTTGTTTATGTCTCCATTGGTCCATGAAGGTAATAGGTTTCGAGCCCAGAATGGATTGTAAGGACTTAAGAGTGTCAGCCTGGGTTATGTGATGCAGTTGTAGCGGTTCATCCGGGGACCATGCTTTGAAACTTCTATTCATGGAGCCAGGTAGAAAATAGTTATGGTTCATTATGGGCATAAGAGGAGAGTTGTAAAACCAAGCAAATTTTTTATGGAGTGAATCCCAAATGTCCAATGTGGAGATTGAGAGGGGAGAGGATAGGGGGAAAGATCCCTAGAGGCTCTAGGAATCCATGGGGCTATATTCAAGTTGGCTCCACTTAAAGAATGTTCCACTTGGACCCATAGTTTGGAGTCCTGAAAGTATTTCCAGTCTGAGACTCGACACAAGGCAATGGCATAGTAATAGGACTTTAGATCAGGGAGTCCCCCAGAACCCTTAGAGCGAAATAAAGTATCTTTTGAAATTCTGGGATGCCTACCTCTCCATACAAAGCGGGAGATCATGGTCTGGAGAATGGAGAAAAAAACCAGGGGGAACACCCAGTGGTAGCATCTGAAATAGGAAAAGAATACGTGGGAGGATATTCATCTTTATTATGTTTATTTTCCCTAACCATGAATGGGACAGATGGGACCATAATTGGAGATCATTTTTTATGTTATTCAGCAGGGGAATATAATTGTAATGAAATAGTGTGTGAGGGTTTGGAGTAAGGTGGACTCCTAAATATTTCAGAGTAGTCTATTGCCAGCGGAAGAGAATCTGCCTCTAAGCGGGGAACATTAACATTCAAAATTTCCAATTTGGACAAGTTAATTTTAAAATTTGATAAGGCCTGGAATGCCTAGAGTGCTGCCATTAAGTTAGGTAATGAGATACATGGCTGCCGAATGTAAAAGAGAATTCCATCTGCATATGCAGCGTATTTATGCAGTCTAGTGCCTACTTTTATACCATGAATTTTGGTGTTATCTCTAATAGATGCCATGAACGGTTCTAGAGAAATGGCAAATAGAAGGGGTGCAAGAGGAGACTCCTGTCTAGTGTCATTCCTCAATGTGAGGGGTTCACTCAGCAGGCCGTTAATTCTGATTTGTGCTGTAGGTTGGGAGTACATGGAGAAAATCCTGCCAAGCATCCGAGGGCCTAATCCAAAATGTTGCAGCTTCATCCGGAGGTAGTCCCAGTCCACCCTGTCAAACGCTTTTTCAGCATCTGTGGACAGAAGAAGGGTGAGCTGGGCACATCTGCGGACGAAATGGATCAGGGAGTGCGTAACGAATTATCTCTAGCTTCTCTACCGGTTATGAATCCTGACTGAACAGCCAAGATCCATCTAGGAAGAAGGGGGAGCAGTTTGGTGGCAATAACTTTGGCTAGGAGTTTTATATCTACGTTTAGTAGTGATATGGGGTAGTAACTGCTGCAACAAGTGGGATCCTTGTTTGGTTTGGGAATGACCATTATATGGGCAGAGAGGGATTCTGGGCATAAAGCTGTAGAAGTGGAGATTGAATTAGCTTAGGCTGTTAGTCGGGGCAGTAGGGTATCGCTAAATGTTTTATAATATAGGGTTGTAAACCTGTCAGGGCCAGGGGCCTTTCCCACTGGCATTGATTTTAGCGCCAGTTGGAACTCTTCGATTTTAAAGTCCGATTCTAATAAGTTGAGGGAATTACGTGAAAGTTTAGGCAGGTTTGAACATTTGAGGAAGCATAGTGTACGCTTACGCTTTTCTTCTGGGGAGAGGGAAGCCACTTCACCTTTTACGTTGTAGAGCTCACCATAATAATCCCTAAAAATGGCAGCTATTTGGTGTGAACTATGGGCCATGTCCCCTGAAGGAAGTTTGATCTTAGAGATAAAGTTTGCCAACTTTTTAGCCTGGAGGGAGCATGCAAGTTGTCTACCTGACTTATTACCCCATTCGTAGATCTTTTGAGCGACAAGGTGGAGTTTCCTTTTCATGGCAGTATTTAAAAGGTTTTTAAGTTCCTCCCGTTTTAAAATGAGTGCCTCCAAGTGTGTTTTATGCAGAGACATTTGCCCCTCCAGGTCTGCAACCTGTTGCAAGGTGCCTTTGAGTAAAGTATCATGTTCCCTCTTTTTCCTAGCACCAAGTTCAATTAACTTGCCCCTAATTGTAGCTTTATGCGCCTCCCAAACCAGAGGGAGAGGAGCTCCTGATGTGGTGTTATCCTCAAAGTATTGTGCCATAGAGGCAGCCATGGAGAACACATCTACGGAATTGGAGAGGAGGGAGTCATTGAGTTTCCAGTTATTAGTGCGTATTGGAAGAGAGGGAAGAAACATTTGAATGGACACTGGAGCATGATCAGAAAGTGTTGCAATTCCAAAGGGAGATGGAAGTGATCGATAAAAATGTTGTCTATTCGAGAATAAGAGTGGTGTGTTTTTGAAAAGTATGAATAATCCTTATCTTTACGATGCAGTAGGCACCAGGTGTCTATAAGTTGTGAGTCGTGGAGACTTTTTTTAATGAAAGATATTCTTTTAAATGGGATTGTGGAACGATCTGTGGAGGTGTCCAAGATGGGATCTAGGGGCATATTAATATCTCCCGCTAAAATGGTGACTCCTTTGGCAAAATCAGCCAATTCCGTCAAGATCTGGGTTAAGTAAGTGGTTTGATTAATATTTGGAGAATAAATGTTAGCTAGAGTACACTGGGTCTTCCCTATATATCCCTGTAAGCAGAGGGACTGACCATGATTGTCCGCATCCATTTTAGTGAGTTGTAAAGTGACACACCTACTAAACCCAATGGCATCTCCTTTAGCTTTATTTGTGTCAGAGAGGCTATAATACCACGTCGGGAATTGAGGAGAACAAGTTTAACATTAGTAGTGTGAGTTAGGTGGGTTTCCTGTAGAAATGCAATAGAGCAGGAGACTTGTTTTAGTTTGCATAGGACCTAGTGCCTTTTCACGGCTACATTTAGCCCCCTCACATTGTATGAAAGCACGTTCAAGTTAGCCATTGGTATAGTGATGTGTCTCCCTTCAGCTTAAATAACCTCCCATGCCGGCAAGGGTGAAAAGAGAGAGAAGGAGAAGGAAAAGTAGTAAGAGGAGGAGAACAGGAGTAAAAGAAGAGAAACACAACAGTAAGACATATATACATTACGTAAGATATAGAAGTGGGTTAAGCAATAATCACACAGTAAACTGCAATGGTCCCGTAGGGGGTGGCAGAGTTGGGCCGTTCTGGATACTACATCCGGTTGATCCCACCGCAACAAATCTTAGTCGCCCGGCTCTATCAACCCCAGGAGGAGGGGGGTGCAAACCACTAGAAGAAAAAAAGTGGTGTCTAGAGGGCATAAAAGCCCCATCATAGCATGACCAAAAACATTATAGCAAAATGAGATAAATAATATTTCCTCGGGCAGGGTAATTGTAAACTACAGTACAATCCAAAGTAGTAACTAAGCATAAGGTGGGGGATATAAGCAAAGGAACCAAAGTCCTGGTGCTGAGATGATGAGTGACAGGGCCTTGTGTGAGGAATGAACAGAACTTTGGTAACTAAAGAGGCCTCCTAATCAAAAACTAGCCATGAAAAGTTGGTAATCATGCGTGGAGTAGAGGCCATTTAGTCAAAGGGAGGGTAGAAAAGTAGAACATGATAAACAGGCTGGATCTCACCCATTCTTCTTTGATGATCTGGGTGTCATTGTGCATTTCCTTTTGGACGGTGTTTTATGCCAGTAGGAGTCCGGGCCTGCCAGCCGGGGAGCTCCAGAGGTGACATGTTGAAATCCTGGAAGAAGGCAGGGAGCTCCTAAGGGATCTGAAGGGTGGGGGATTGACCATTTATGTTGGCTATCAGGCACGAGGGGAAACCCCACCTATACGTTGCTCCATCCCATCTTAATTGGTCGAGTAGTGGTCGACGTCGTTCTAATGTTACCTTGGATAGATCAGGGTATATGGCTATCTTGGTGCCATCAAAGTCAATGTCTGGAGTTTCACTAAGTTTATTCATAATTGTATTCTTTTCCTCATAGTAATGCAGGCGGCAGATGACATCTCTGGGTAGATCCGCATTAAGATTGCGCGGGCGCAGAGCTCTATGAACTTTGTCAAATCTGAGCGATTCAGTCACAGGCCTACCGAGGACTGCCTTGAGGATTCCACGGATCATGGGCTCCAGAACGCCATCTTTTGTTGCTTCAGGGAGACCCCTTAAGCGCAGTTTGTTCCTGCGATTTCAGTCCTCCAGCTGATAGAGAATTGCACGGTGAGCAAATGCGAGCCACATTACCGTGGCCTGCAGTTCTATGATAGCTTCGTCCTGGATATCCTGACTCTTCTCCGTCTCCTCCACACATGTGAGCAAGTGGGCCATGTCCGCTCTCATGGCCAAGAACTCCTTCTTCATGGACCTCTTGAAGCCATGGAACATGCCTGCTAATTCCTTTTTGAGTCCACTCTTCAAGGATGACATCTCTGAGCCTCCTGGTGATCCCGGGTCCTCCATCAGTTCAGAGCCAAGGGAGGAAGTTGGGGAGAAGCCGCAGGGAGAGGCTGTGTGGGTGGAGAGAGAGTGGCTGGAAGGTGGGGCTCTGGCCCTGCTGCGCTGCGAGGAAGGGCCGTCTCTCTCAGCGGACAGAAAGCACTCTATGGAGCCCAAGGTGGCCAATTTAGCAGCCAATTCCTTCCCGGACATTTTACCTGTATTGGTGTGGGAGCTTGCAGGCTTAGATGGCATCACCAGAGGATTGCAGGCCAGCTAGTAGATGGAGCTCATGTTAGACACGTCTAGTCAGCACCATGCAGAAACCACGCACCCACAACCTGTCCTGTTAAACCACTGTATGGTCTTGGCCACCGTGCTGCTGCTCAGTTTCAGGGTCTTGGCAATCTTCTTATAGCCTAGGCCATCTTTATGTAGAGCAGCAATTCTTTTTTTCAGATCCTCAGAGCTTTTTGCCATGAGGTACCATGTCAACTACCAGTGATCAGTAAGAGAGTGAGAGCGATAACACCAAATTTAACACACCCAATCCCCATTCACATCTAAGACCTTGTAACACTAACAAATCACATGACACCGGGGAGTAAAAATGGCTAATTGGGCCCAAACTGGACATTTTCACTTAGGGGTGTGCTCACTTTTGTTGCCAGTGGTTTACACATTAATGGTTTTGTGTTGAGTTATTTTGATGGGACAGCAAATTTACACTGTTATACAAGCTGTACACTCACTACTTTACATGGTAGCAAAGTGTAATTTCTTCAGTGTTGTCACATGAAAAGATATAATAAAATATTTACAAAAATGTGAGGGATGTGCTCACTTTTGTGAGATACTGCAATCAGGAGACACTGTGAGGGTTATTTACTATAGTGCTGGTCTCTAATTAGTGGCAAAATAACGCTAAAACGCCGCAATTGCGGTAATTAGCGCTAAAATGGAATTCACAATAGTGCTGGGGCAGAAATACTCCCAAAGTTGAATTCACAATAGCTCCCAGAAAACAGATAGGGCCCAAACCCTTACTCATGTCAGGACCTGGAGAATTGCACATGGGAATATTTTTTAGAGCATGATATAATCGCCTAAATTGTACTAAAAGATGCAATACATTTTTTTAAGATAATCTGCTTTTAAAGTGTGTGAAAAAGTAATTTCTACACTAAAATATCTTTAAAAGTCTGAGAAGAGATAAATTCCCCATCTCTTTACAACTAGGTGCCAGCACAACTGAGCATGTTCAGACATGTAAACTACTCACATTTTAACTCCAATGGCTTTTTTACCAAGAGCTATAGTAAATAAAAAAATTAGTGCTGGTTTAAAGAGCGTTTTTTGGGAGTGAAGATGAGAGTTATGTAGCCCAATGCAAGTTTCAGCCATTGATTCTAATGGTACATTAAATCCTTTTCATGTTGAGATAAAATGTATCCTTCTCGCGGGTGCATGCGCAGTGCTGAGTTGGATGGACGCTAGGAGACAGAGCTCCCGGTAAGCGAGACATCTACGCTTTCCCCAGGGCCAGAGAACACAAACTTTTCAGCCCCTAGCATATATACACCCCTGGGGAATCAGTTGGTGCATGTCTTCAGTGAAAAAGAACAAGAAAAAAGCCGCCAGCGGTCCCTAACAAACTACCGATTGCGGGTCCGCCAGCAGATGTGAATGTCTCAAAATGGCACTCGGCAGTCTCCAGGCGTGGCGGGCAGGCCAGACTCAGAGATCTCTCCTCCACCCTCACCTACTCAGAGCAGGAACCCGGTGCACTTAACAAAGGCAGACCTAGAGAATAGCCTATCAGCTATGTGCGACAAGCTAGCTCGCAAGTTTCAATCAGAGCTGCAGAAATCCACAAGGAGATCTCGGCTGGTGGAAGTCAAAGAAGACGAACTGCAGCTGGCATATAAGGATCTGCAGAAAGATCATGAAGTCCTAACAGAATCAGTTATTCTCCTGCAAAACCAAATCGAAGACCTCGATAACAGGAACAGGAGGAACAACAGCCGGCAATGGAATAACGGTTCCTCTCTTTACTACCAGAAACCCCAGTGTCCGCATTTACTTACGACAGGATACACAGGGCCATAAGGCCTAAACCTCCCCCCGAGAAACCCCTGAGAGATGTGGTAATGTGCCTAAAGTATTACCAAGGAGGAGAGATTGAGAGCTTCGCGGAACACACCTCATATCCTTGACGGTGTAAAGATACAGATATACCCGGATATCTCACCTACCACCCTGGATAAAAGGAGGAAGATGAAAGAGATAACATCAGTGTTGCAGTCAGCAAGGATCCGGTACCGGTGGGGATTCCCATTCAAGTTATCTGTACCCCACAACGGCACTACATATGTCATCACCACAATACCCAAAGGTAAAGATCTACTGGTGAAACTAGGCCTCATGGATCCCCCTGCCACCCCATACCGGCCTCCTACCCCCCATCCTTCACATGGGCCACACCATCTCCACAACGACAATGGAGGGACCACCGGCACTCCAGAGACAGGCCTGTATAAGCACATACATTCATAAGAAGCAGTGGGTTCCATTTTCCTGGTTTCCACACAGGTTTATTAGTCATGAAGACACTTTAATGCTCCAGGTTTTGTCTCCCTTATGCCTGTGGAAGTTCTTTTCTTACCCGTTTGTTTTCACCCCTTCTTCCCCAGAGCTCTGAATGAGGAGAACCTGCTAGAACTACTACAGACTTGGTGATCTACATACTGGTAGGAGCACCAAGAGTTGAGTCTCTGGTGAAGGTTTGGACTGGATAGTCCTCAAAATAGTTTCCTTATGGTTGTGTGGGCTGTCCCACTCAGACCCCAAGTTCTTGAGTTTTCTCTTACAGTTCTGACTTTTTCTTTTTATAATGCAAGACAGAGCTATAGACTTCAGCCAAATCATCGGATATGCAAATGGTCTCTCTCATTTAGAAGCTGTCTAAGATGGTATCAGTGCCATATTTATTATATGGTATGGGCCCTTTACATGGACTTGGACCTCTATAGGGGTGAGCTTCTTGATCCCAGGGATGCAGAGGAGGGACACTCAATAGGATATCACACTCTAGATCACCACCGGTCAAATGGGTCTCAGAGTAATTACGCATAACGTGAGGGGATTCAATTCCCTGCAGAAAATAAAAAAGGCCTTTAGATACTATAGATCCATGGGGGAAGATGTCATCCTACTGCAGGAGATGCATTTCTCCTCTAGCGACCATCCTAATTTTTTTAACAAGAGTTATAAACAACATTATTTCACCACCTATGGGTCCAAGTCCAGGGGAGTGGCGATATTCATTAGGAATACAGTGGTGTTCGATATTAAACACATGTACAAGGATCCAGACAGTAGGTTCTTGATCCTACAGTGCTCACTACAAGGTAAAGCACTAACAATTGCTAACATAAACGCCCCAAATGACTCTCAGGGCTCTTTCTTTAAGACCTTCTTCCAAACTCTGGAAAGGTATAATTCAACTCATGTGTTGGTTGGAGGTGACTTCAACTTGGTCACTCATGCAGGTCTTGACAGGAATAAGAGGGTGAATTGGTCAAGCGCCTTCCTGAAATCATTATTGACGTTCCTGAACACGTTTCACCTTATAGACACATGGAGAGCCCTTAACACAGGGGCCAGAGAATACACCCACTAATCTCACCCTCATGACAGCTACTCCAGATTGGACTATATTTTTAGCTCCCCAATCCTCTTAGCTAACTCCTCGTCAGAGCAGATCTATGTATGCCCCTGGTCGGACCATCATGCAGTCTCCTTTAGCACTAGCCATATTGGACTCTCCCCTACGACGGCCTCCTGGAGGCTTAACAACTCGCTCCTTACAGATCCTGAAACTGTAACCCAAATATCCCACCAGCTAGAGGAATATTTTAGGCTTAACGATACCATTGAGGTCACCATACCTATCCTATGGGCTTCCCACAAGGCAGTACTGAGGGGCAAGCTGATAGAGATATCCACTGCTATCAAAAAACAAAAGATCGCCAGTATCAACACATTGACCCAAGACTTACAAAAATTGTATCACCTACATTCCCAGACACAAACACCTGACATCATTAGCCAAATAAATCAAAAGAGAGAAGCCCTGGACACTATCCTGTCAGAGCAAACAGAGAAAAGTATTAGATGGGCTAGGGCACGCTTCCTTCTACACAGCAATACAGCCTCGGCTATGTTCACTAGGAAATGACATCAATCCCTCCAGCCAACACATGTATACAAACTGAAGAATAAGGATGGCCAAATGAGCACTCACCCCATCGAGGTTCTAGAGATATTCTCCTCTTACTACCAGTCTCTACTTTCACAACCTAATTCAATGACACAGGAAGGTCTGGACTTATGGTTAGATTCCCTATCTCTCCCAGCCTTATCAGAGTCCCAACTGAGTGCCCTAAACACACCGTGCAAGGAACAGGAGGTTCTCTTAAACCATCTAAAGCCCCAGGCCCGGATGGCTTTACTGCCTCCTATTATAAAAAAATTTAATGAAACTCTCTCCCCAAGATTGACCAAAATTTTCAATTACAGGCGGTCCCCTAGTTACAAACATCTGACTTACAAACGACTCCTACTTACAAACGGAGGGAGACAACAGGAAGTGACAGGAAATCTCCCCCTAGGAAGGGAAATTCACTCCTGTAAGAGTTATTATGGGAAAAAGGGGCCTCCACTGATGCTTTATCACCAAGGTTTGTTTCCAAAACAACCCAAAATTTTCAAAATCCAATTATTATTGGAACAGGAAGCGAGGTGACATCTTCTGAACAGAAACATAGACAGCAAAACAAACATTACAGGGGTGTTACCCCTTCCCTATGCTATCCAAAATGCTTAAACATAGTTTTTTTTGGCTGGATCTACACTTAAAAAATGTACCTGTTCCAACTTACAAACAAATTCAACTTATGAACAAACCTACAGTCCCTATCTTGTTTGTAACCCGGGGACCGCCTGTATATATCTAAGGGCAACAAATTCCCAGAAGAAATGCTG
>BLSH010348525.1:684024-697932 GCA_018402905.1 Glandirana rugosa
GGGTACTTTCTTGACATGTGTAATATGTTTAGGGTACCATCGTATTTAAGGGGTAACTGACGGGTAAACTAGGGGGTTTTTTCCAATTGTGGTCTAAGATATAATAGGTTGTTTCGACTTTTTCAGGATACTACCAGTTTTTGGTCTACAAATGTAAGGTCATTGTGAAGGTGTCGTGACAAACAAACCTTTGATTTAGTCTGTAATTGCGGTTCGGTACAGATATTTGACACGTTAAGGAGTCTTGTTTAACGATGAGAAGGAGTCCTAAAAGATTTTGTTGGATAATATAGAATCTGGTGTTAACCTTTTTTGGGGGATCAAATGGGCAGTCAATGGGGAATTTATGCTACCATGGGATTTGTATAATGTGTACAGTTCTTTCATGGGGAAATGCATCTTAAGCCAATTTTCCTTGTTCCTGGCAGCTGCCAGTTTGGTCTCCTCATATGACAGCTTTGTGAGATGTCCAAAGGGTGGACAGCTCACAGGGGACACACTGGGCACCTTTGCTGCCATTGTGCTATGTGCTGGCTGTCTAATGTGCACTTGTGCCTTTAAGGAGGATTTGGCTACCTCCAGGCCACCTGCCTCTCATCTATCCATTTGAATGCATGTGCTTCCATTGTGGAGAGCCTCAAAAATTTAGAAGGTTAGGAATGCAAGTGATACAGGGTGTCATGAAGAGGCCTTGCAGCTTACGCATGCATTTGCAAATATGTGCTAACTAAACCCATTTTTAACGCATACTGTTAGACAGGTTAATTTGGTTGGTAAGCAGACTGGTTGGTGAGTTGAGCTGGGGATTTTCTCTGGTTTTGTCATTCATGCTTTTGTCCTTCCATGTGCTCCTTGCCTTGAAGGCCAGTTATAGGTGGAGGCAGAGGCCATCTCTTTGTTACTGGTAATAGACATTCCACGAGTGGAATTTATTTGAAAGGACTTATCTATGGCTATAGCTACCTCCCACTCAATATGGACCAGGGTGTGGGGGACCCCACGCCATTTTTTTCTTTACTTTTTCAATAGCCGGGTGACAGCAATTGTAACCGCAAGTCATTTTGAAAAGGATTTGAATCGTTGTTTTTTCTCTTTAGAAAACTCATTTTTGCTGCAGCATGTTTTATGCATGATACAGATGTGTCATTTTACAGGCACATTAAGGGGACCCCCCCAGGCACTATATTTAAAGGAATTTTTCATTTTTATTGTTGCACTTTAGGCATAATTAAAATCACTGCTTCTAAATAATCAATTTAATTTTTTTTTTATTATTCATATGTCCCCCAAGGCAGTATCCAGGCCCCCAAAACCCTTTTATGGCCAATTACTTGCATATAAGCCTTCAAAATGGGCACTTTTGATTTTTCCTGTTAGGCTTCCATAGACTTTAATGGTGTTTGCCGTTCGGGTTAGAAAATTTCCCCTGTTCGGGAGTTCCACTGCAAAACAAACAGGGGGGTATTCGGCCCATCCCTAATGGAACTCTGGGACACTGGATCATTAGATCTAGGTTAAAGCCATGACATTCCATAACTTCCTTTTGGGCTGCTTCAGTTTTGGATACAGTGTTATTTGGATTACAAGGATGGTTTACCAATTTATAAGGATGATCTGGATGTTTGATACTTATTCTGCTGTTTTCCATACAATTGATCAAATTTGCATACCAACAATATAGTTTGGATGGACTCAATTTGATATAGTTTGAACTTATGAGGCACCCTTTTCTTTGTGAATTAAAAGTGTATGATTATTCATAGGCTTTATGCACATCTTAAGCCTTGGATACAAGTAATTTACTCATCATAGTTTTTTTAAAGGGTTTCCCCATTGTGAGGACTGAAGCATCTATGATTAACCTTCAGCTATTAACAGTTTTAGAGACATGGATATAAGCTACTGCTGGGTAAGGTGTGACTGTATTCACTGACCACACTAAGCAGGAGAACATACCATGGTCATTTCTCTAGCTGTGCTGGGATCTCCGTGTACTCTCCTCCAATAAACAGACTTGCCCTGACACGCCCCTGCTGCACAGCCATTCAATGGCAAACTCATTGTGCTGCTGCTCCCCCCCCCCCTGTCAGCTCTTATGCAGCTGAGAAGAGAGGGGACAACGGGAATGTGAACAACAACATTTTGTGATGATGTATATTGCATAGATATATTCCACTGCTGTCATCATTTGGAATGTCTGCTATAAAAAATGACATGCAGCCATCAACCATCAATTGTAAAACATGCCCTGTGAAAAAAAAATCACGCAGCCTGTTATCATGAGAACAGGGACGACTGAGATATGACAAAAGTTAAAACATTTTATATACTTTATGTAACAAAAAAAAAAAAATCAACAGGATTAAGCATGTTCAGAAGTTTACTAAAGGAAACCTGTCCTGAGAATTATAGGTAGGCTGCATACTTGTCCTAAATGACTAACTCAGAAACTATGAAGCATGACAAGCGCAGGATCTGGAGAAGTTATGTCCTTCTCTCTGCTGCTGACTGCTGAGACAACGTGGGGGAGGAGACAAGGGGGGTGCCAAAGCTGCAGAAGAGGTGCAAGGGCCACATGAAATGGCTGGTGGGCCAGATTCAGCCCTGGGGCCTTGTGTTTGACACATGTAGAATAGACAATAAATATAAAGTCAATGTTATCAGCTGTGCAATAGGTCACTAGCCACAATTGTAAAATGCTTAGGACCCATTGGCATATCACAAATCTGTGCCAAAAGTCTGTCAGTCCACTGTTGACAGCAGATATACTTTGCAACAAGGAAAGTCCATTCTGGATCCCCCCAAGGTGGAAACGCCTCAGACCCATTGAATGCTGCAAGAATAGTGACATATGTAACTTCTTGCAGGAAAGCATTTATGCTACTATGTGCTTCGAGGGCTCCTCCCCTTTTATCAAGCCAAGGACTCATGATAGCTAGAAACTTCCGTTAAATTGTGGCTGGAATGTGGATGGGTGGTCCGGCATTAATATATATGAAAAGAGAATATTAGGAGAATAGCCGTATATTAACAGAGACATAAAGGGGGGCTTTGAAAGGTTAGAGGCAACATATTGTTATGGAAGATTAGGCATTTTTTTTTTTATATAAAAATGGAACACAGCATATAGAAACTATATATAATAGGAATTTACATGGTATGAAAACTCTCCCCAGTGGCACTGGTTGCCAGAATACCTGAACAGTGCCTACATCTGATTGGACAATTTTCTACCTGGCCCCTTTGATTTTTCAATAGAATGAAGCCTGGCAGTAGGGTACCTACAGAGCCACCCGGTGATCAAATGTTGCCCCATTCATTAGGAATTGGCTGAAATTGGATCAGTGTATGGCTAGCTTAAGGTTAAAGTGGAGTTCCACCCAGAACATTTTTTTTTGGCATTCACTCTTTTAATACTAAATAGATGTAACCTTTTGTTTCCTTACTTTCAAATCACCTAGTAATTACATGTATTTTTTACTCACAATTTCGTTTCTCTCACTGCTGGACTTTTCCATTTTAGGTGAGGGCATCTGAAGCCCATCCGTAGTCTCCTGGCATCTCTTCCTGAAAGAAGTGCATGGTGTGTAACCATCATGCACTCCTCGATCTCGGTCCGCCTTAAATCACGTAATTTCCTGTCTGGAAATAACACGATTTTTGAGTACAGGGAAGCCCACTGACTCCTGGGAAATGATGAGTTACATCTCCCAGCAGGCCAGGGGAAGCAGGAAGTGAAGAGAAGAGCCTAGGACCTAAAAGGGGCAGAATAGAGAGACCACCTAGCAACAAGCAACTTAGGGTGAGTATAAAAAAAAAATTCCTTCAAAGGTAAGTCTATATAGGCAAAGGACTTGAATGATGTAAAAAAAATAAAAAAAAATTTCAGGGTGGAACCCCGCTTTAAGACTACATTGGCAGTTAAATCTCTTTGTTACTGAGAGATTTAACTATTTGTTGGCAGGCTACTTATTGGCAACCCATTAAAATTATGCAGATAATGGGAAAGAAGAATAGACTTAAATGTCAGGGTAACTTTAGTTTTACAAAGCCATTTATAACAAGTTTGGAAGCCCAGGAGCTGATTGATTCAGTCCCTGAACTGACAGTTAACAAAGCCCGGCTAGGAGAGCTTCTAGGTTCTGCTGTTGCTGCTGCTTAAACCAAGCCCTTAGTAATACAGGTGGTTAAACCATGCCCTACAAACTCAAAAACAAAATCGTATTATGTTTTTTCAATCCTGCTGCATTGCACACATTCTTTTCAATTCTACAGACTTCAATGGGCTTCTTTGGCACAGTTCTTATTTGCTTACATACCATCATACATTTCTTTTTTTTTTTCACCTTTATTGTGTTTTCCAAAATCAGGCACCTTATGGATAACGAGTTCCTACCCAAGGGGTCTCTATATCCAATTTAATCCTTCCAGGGCTGTCAAAGTATTGTACAGTGCTACCTCAGGGTTCCTGACAAATTTCTATATAATTAAAACGAAAGCAAAAGGCTTGTTTTCTAACTTTGCCAGCTTACAGTCAGACCCCGCTGTGTGGCCTGCAAATAATCTTCAATTCATAGCACTTATTAGACACATTTAACAATATAACACATGAAATTGCTCTCTGCTGAAAGCCCTTTCACTGCTGCTGTAAATTGAAATTTGTTTTAACATTTCAAAATGCATTCTATGTTTGCTAGAAATGTTTATTTTACACAACATTTTTAATATCAGCAAATTAAAGATTGCTTTCTAAAATAATATACTTCAAAGTAACTCAATTTATGTTTGAATAACTGATTGATTTACTTATCTGGCCTCCATCTTCAACAATCTTTTACACCAGCCCTCAAATTTTTCACTCGCCTACTCGCATTTTGCGAGTAAAAAATTAGGGCTGGTGAGCGTGGGCTGCCTCCCATTCAACTACGCCGGCAGGCGGGGTTGAATGGGAGCTGTTCTCCCAGCCACGGGAAGAGAGAGGTGAGGACTAGGCAAGCCTGCCGCCCGGTTCATCAGAGATTGGGGATTGCAGAGAGCGGGGATTGCCCGCTGTAAGAGCTTTCATGAGAATTCTCGCAGTGTCCCAGGAGCTCACCATCACACAGTCCCATTTCCTGGCCTATGATAGACAGAACACCTGTCCAATGGTGGGACGTGTGACGTTCTTGCCGGGCCAGGAACAGGGACTGTGTGATGGTAAGCTTCAGGAACACAACGGAAATTCAAATGAAAGCTGCAATCCCCACTCTCTGATGATGCGGTCGGCTCTCCTCAGATCAGACTGCATTATGGGGCACTTCAGGCTGCATAATGGGGCACTTCAGGCTGCATTATGGTGCACTTCAGACTGCAATATTGGGCACTTCAGGCTGCAATATGGGGCACTTCAGGCTGCAATATGGGGCACTTCAGACTGCATTATGGGGCACTTCAGGCTGCATTATGGGCACATGTCAGGCTGAATTTATGGGCACTGGTTACGCTGCATTTGTGGGCACTGGTTACGCTACATTGATGGGCACAGGTCACGCTGCATTGGTGGACACTGGTTATGCTGCATTGATGGGCACAGGTCATGCTGCATTGATGGGCACTGGTTATGCTGCACTGATGGGCAGAGATGAGGCTGCATTGATGGGCACAGGTCATGCTGCATTGATGGGCACAGGTCAGGCTGCTTTGATAGGCACAGGCCAGGCTCTATTGATGGGCACAGGTCAGGCTGTTTTGATGGGCACAGGCCAGGCTATATTGATGGGCACATGTTAGGCTGCATTGATGGGCACTGGTTATGCTGCACTGGTGGGCACTGGTTACGCTGCACTGATGGGCACTGGTTGTGCTGCATTGATGGGCACAGATCATGCTGCACTGATGGGCACTAGTGATGCTTCACTGATTGGCTGCACTGGTGAGGCTGCACTGATGGGCATTGGTGAGGCTACACTGATGGGTACTGATAAAGTTGTTGTTAATATTTATTTTTGTAACTTAATTCTGCATAAAACATTTAAGTATATTTCATGAGAATTTATGAGGGCATGTTTAGGGGCAGGATTAGGGGCGGGCATGGTAGGGGTTGAGTGGGGCAACTGGTGGCGAGTAACCCTTAAGGCCTGGCTAGTAGCTCAGGCCTTGAAATTTTGAGCCCTGCTTTACACAATATGTAAAATCAGTAGGCAATAGTTACATAATTACAAACCTACTTTGTCACCCTCATTAATACCCTGTCCTCCAGTCCTCATGGTCTCTTCTCTACTTTTAACTCTCTACTTTCTCCACCACCATCTCCACCCAATAACTTGTTCACTGCTCACAAGATTGCCAACCACTTCAAAAACAAGATTGATGTTATTTGTGGGGACATCTCCACTGCCCAGACATCTAACTCACTTAACATACCCTATACAAATCCACTCTTAACACTCTCCTTTTTTGACCTTGCTACTACCGAAAATGATTCTAAAGTTTTCACAGAAGCCCCTGTCCCCTGGATCCTGTTCCCTCACATCTACTACGGTTACCCTCTTCTTCTATCATATGCTCCCTCACCCATGTCTTCAATCTCTCTCTCTCTCTCTCTACTGGCACCTTCCCCCCCCCTCCAAAACATGCCCTGATCAACCCCATACTTTAAAAGCCCTCACTGGATCCCACCAGCCCGAACAACTTAAGACCCATCTCCTTGCTCCCGTTTGTGTCAAAAGTTTTAGAACGCTTAGTCTACAACTGTCTTAGCTCCTACCTCACTGAAAACAACCTTCTTGACCCCTTACAGTCTGGCTTTTGCTTGCTACACTCTACTGAAACTACCCTACTAATACTCACTAATCCCCTACTAACTGCTAAAACCACTGGCCACTACTCCATACTCATATTACTCAAATTCTCTGCAGCCTTTGATACCATTGACCATCCCCTCCTCAAAAAAAACTCCACTCTCTTGGCCTTCAAGACTCTGCTCTCTCCTGGCTCTCCTCCTACCTATCACAGCACTCCTTCAGTGTGACCTATAACTCTGTTTCCTCCTCTCCACTTCCTCTTTCGGTTGGGATACCTCTATGTTCTGTCCCCAGACCCCTTGTCATGAACCCATAGTCATTCATATCCTGTCTGTTTGCTTACTTCTTGGTTGTGTCAGCTTAGAGGCCATTCACATCACCACCTGTGGGCTAAGTATTCTCCTCTCAGTGAACTCCACCCCAGCCTCCAATTAGGCAAACACTATTTAATACCATGTGCTACAAAGCCTCCTTGCCGATCAATGTGTGTGTTTGGCTTCGTGTGTGGTTGTTCCTGTCATATGCTCTGAGTCCATTTCCGTTTACCAACTTTTGGCTTGTTCTGACTATCCCTGCCTGCTTGATACCCCAACATTCAGCTTGTCCTCTGTTTCTCCTGTTCGCTTGACACCCCGACCTTGGTATGCTCTTCCATCTGTCCCTGTCTGCTTGTGACCCTGACCTATGGCAAGGCCGCTTACTATCCTTGTTGTTCCTGTGCTGCTGCTTCCTCTCTTCCATCTGTAGCCAGCTGAGCTTGAGCTAGGGGATCCTGGGGGATGCGGCCTGGATCCAGTTGCAGCCAAATCCATCCTCACCACCAGAGGCTCTGGCAAATACCTACTGGCTCTTAGACTCCGCGCCCTGGGGAAACCGATGCACTAGCTCCCTGTGTTTCAGTGTCAGTGCTCCAGGGGCCCATCTTCCCGTACCAGCCAGAGCTCATTAGCAGCAGTCAGCTATAGGTCCACAACCTTAGCGGTGCGTTTCGCAACCTTAGCGCGCACTTTGCATCTGTGGTGTGAGTCACACCCCAGCGCTGTGCATCTGTCAACTGACCCCAGGGGTCATGACACCCATTCTCTTCTGCATTTACATCTCCTCCCTTGGGCTGTTAATAAACTCCCATGGCTTCCAATACCACTTCTATGCTGACAACCCACAAATCTATCTCTTTACTCCTCACCTCACTCCTTCAGTCTCCGCTCGCATTACTAGCTTACTAACTGACATATCAGCATGGATGTCACACCACTTCCTCAATGTCAATCTTTCTAAAATGGAGTTCATCATTTTTCCTCCAGTCCGTGCCCTTCCCCCTGACTTCTCCATCAAAATCAATGATACAACTATCAGTCCCTCCCCTCATGCTAAGGTACTAGGTGTAATCCTAGACTCTGATCTGTCCTTTCAGCCCCAAATCCAATCACTGTCCAAATCGTGCAGACTTTACCTCCAAAACATCTCCAAAATATGCCCCTTCCTAACCGTTGACACCACTAAACAACTTATTCACTCTCTTGTTATCGCTCGCCTTGACTATTGTAACTCTTAATTGGCCTTTCTCCCTGCAAGCTATTCCCTCTTCAGTCTATCATGAATATCGCTGCCAGACTCATCCACCTTACCAACCTTTCAGTGTCCGCCACTCCTCTCTGCCAATCCCTCCTTTGGCTTCCCATTGCCCAATGAGTAAAATTCAAAACCCTAACCATAACATACAAAGCCATTTACAATTCTGCCCCGAGGTACATCACCAATCTTATCTCCAAATTTCACCCAAACCGTCCTCTTCGCTGCTCCCAAGACCTTCTGCTCTCTAGCTCTCTTGTCTCCTCCTCCCATGCTTGTCTCCAGGACTTCTCCAGATCCTCTCCCAACCTCTGGAACTCTCTATCCCAATCTTCTACCTATCTCCTACTCTGTCCACTTTTAGGTGATTCCTGAAAAATCATCTCTTCAAGGACGCCTATCCTGCCTCCAGCTAACAACAGGAACTTCTACTCCCCTCATCAGTTCATCCCTCACAGTCCCTACCTTTTGTTTCGTCAGCCCCTCCTTCTTAGATTGTAAGCTCGCAGGAGCAGGGCCCCTCTAACCCTCTTGTTTTGAATTGAACTGTTGCTTGTTACTCTATTGTCTTTTTATTTATATTGTAAAGCGCTGCGCAAACTGTTGGCACTATATAAATCCTGTATAATAATAATAGTATTTAGTCTGGTTGAAAAAAGGCACACGTTCATCTAGTTCAACCAATAGATGGGAAAAAAATACAATCCTGTATATACAATCCTATACCCATAGTTGATCCAGAGGAAGGCAAAAAACTCCAATAAAGCATGATCCAACTTGCTCCAGCAGGGGAAATAATAGTATTATTGCATACACCAGTCAGCCATAACATTATGACCACCCTCTTTTGCCGTCAAAACAGTCTTGATCCATGGAGGCATAGACTCCACTAGACATCTGAAGGACCTGCTGTGGTATCCAGCACCAAGCCATCAGTAACAGATCCTTTAAGCCTCTGCTGGCTTGCGTTCTTAACATGGTGCATCCTGGCGACATATTTTCCCCAGGTATTCAACGCACAAACACCCAGTCATCCACATGATGTAAAAGGAAACATGATCCAGCAGACCAGGCCACTTTCTTTCATTGCTCCATTATCCAGTTCTGATACTCACGTGCCCATTGTAGGCGTTTCTGTCTGTGATTTGTATGGGCACCCTGACTGCTCTGTGGCTATGCAGCACCATACACAACAAACTGCGATGCATTGTGTATTCTGACATCATTCTATGAGAACCAGCATTAACTTTTTCAGCAATTTTAGCTACAGTAGCTCTTTTACTGGACCAGACTTCACAGGCCAGCCTTCTTTCCCCATGTGCATTAGTAAGCCTCAGCTGCCCATGACCCTGTTGCTGGTTTCCCTTTCTTAGACCACTTTTGATAGACCCTGACTACTGCAGACTGGCAAGTTGTGGCAACATCATATAAAATCTGCATTTTTGGAGTTGCTCTGACCCAGTCAACTAGCCATTACAATTTGGCTCCTTTCAAAGTTGCTCAAATCCTAACTGTTGGAATACATTGTTTGTGTATTTTGTGCAACAACTACATCAGCTAGTCGATGGCAGTGTTTATAAGTTTGTAGCTGCATCCATGATAGGGCTCTAAGTATTTTCTCTATATAATTAAATTTCCCCTTTCCTGTCTGCAGTTAAACAGCAAAGCCCATGTGGACTGTGCACTGTCTGTTTCTTCTGTAGGGCTATAAACAGAATTTGGCCCCATGCATAGCCCAGAAACCCACCCAGAGAAAAGCTGAGAACCCAGTCATAGCCCAGTCAAAGCTACAGCAAATAAGTGCAAGATACAGTAACAGAAAAAAGACTGCAACAGAATAAAAGGAAATGGTCAATAACACAGCTGCAACAAAGTTTTCAGTTGCAAATCTGACAAACCACAATTACCAGTTTTAGAAATTCAAGATTAAAATGCTGCTAAAAAGAGAAGGTATGTGGAAATGTATAAATTAAGTCAGGCAGGAACACCCTTCGGGTGAGTGATTAGAGAAAGACCAAAAAACTCAGAGCACAATCTCTCTTAGCATAGAAGATGATCAAATCATACATATATGTAAGTGTAAAACTGCTAAAGAAATGAGGGTAATAAAAGGTGCATGAAAGAGCTAATCTCAGCAATAAAGTGTATTTGATTAGAAAGCTATATCAAACCAAGCTGACGAAAGGGCAGGATATACAGGGCTACATAAGGCCCGCCTTGGAAATGGTTGAACTCCTGAAAGGTATAGGAGAAGAATAAAATAAATGGAATAAAAACAGTAACATGCCGCAAGAAACATGAATGTTTTGTGTGCAAAAAACAAGGTCATTTAAAAGCAGGATGCAGAATCCGGAAAGCTAGAGTGCAAAAACAAACTAAACTACCAAAGGCCAAAAGTGTGAAGGAAGAAACTGATTTTTATTCAGATAATGAATATGTTTTTCAATCCAAGAGTTACACCTCATCTTTGCAGGCATGGTGTGTTGATTCAGAAGCTACAAGTCACATGACAAATTACAGAAATTTCTTTATTCACCCTGACCAGCGTAAAACAGAGAAAAATCACCACAGCTAATGGGCAAATAATAGAATCAGAAGGAATAGGAGACAGTTTTCTTTACTGTTATATTTCCCAAAGTGTCACCAGAAAGATACCTGTAAAAATTGTCCTCTATGTCCCTGCTCTTGAAAGAAATCTTTTGTCAGTGAAAAAGCTCACAAAACAAGGCAATGTAGTGACCTTCCAAGATGACAATTGTGCCAACACAAAAGGAGATACTTGCAAACGCTAAAATTACAGATGAACTGTATCAGCTGAACTGCATTGAGGTGGTTAATACTGCCAAAGATCGAAAAACACTCAAACTGTTTTCACACATGGCACAGATGACTTGAGTACAAAAGTCCTGACATAATAATGAAATTAACTGAGAATGACTATGCAAGTGGTATAAAACTGAGTCCATGTGATCAAACAATGAAATGCACCAGATGTATAAAAGGAAAATGATGAGGAAAAGCCTTTCCAAAGCAGGGTAACAGCAGCGCTAAGAAACCTCAGATCTTTGTGGTCAAATAGAAAAATGGACTCCAGGAAAGAAGAGGTATTTACTCATTTTTATAGATGATTACTCCAGGTGCATTACACTATATATGTGACACAACAAAATTGAAGTACCATAAAACTTGAACAGAATTTGGTTCAAGTAAGCAACAAATTTGGCAAAATGCCAAGTGTATTGCACACAGACAATGGAACTGAGTATACAGGTGATAACACACAGGTGATTCTCAGAAAGCATGGCATAATATTTCAAACTGTTGTACAATACAACCCAGTACAAAATGGGGTTGCAGAAACAATGAACCATACTCTATGTGAGAGTGGAAGAACCATGCTGTTTGATGCATACATGCCTATTGCATACTGATGGGAGGCAATTACGATTGCATGCTATCTTCAAAATTGACTACCAGGAAAATCAACTGAGAACACTCCATATGAACTGTGGAATGGAAAAGCCTCAAATCTGAACCTTCTAAAAAATTTTGGAAGCAAAGCCTCTGTGCACATTCCAAAAGAAAAACATACAAAATGGGATGCTTGCGCAAAGGAAAGTGTATTTGCGGGGTATACTGAATCTTAAAAGGGATACAGAATTCAACACCAAAGCGTAAACAAGGTAACCATCGGTACAAGTGTAATTGTCAATTAAATTTCAGTATATTCAAAATTTCATCAACTAACACTTCAAACTGAGGGAAATTCTACATCAGTGTCATATAAAAATAAACAAAAAAAGTGACACAAAAATAGAAATTAGCACAGACAATACAAATGATGTAAAAGAAGAAACCAGGTCACAAGAAACTTTAATCAGGAAATCCATCAGAAGCAATAAAGGTATGCCATCCAAACGTCTTTCCTATGTTGCTCACGTAGCACTTACACCAGAGCCAGATTCATGGGAGAAGACTTCCAATCAACAAAAAACAAAAGTGGATCAGAGGTGCTGATGACATCTCTTAAACATCTCTTAGTGAACTGAAACAGATTTATAGAACTGAGATCTGAAATGGGACTAATATAAAAAGTAGTTGTTGAGTGAGGGTGTTGGAATACATTGTTCATGTATCTTGTGCTAAAACTACATCAGCCAGTAGATGGCAGTGGTAAGTTTGTAGCTACATATATGATAGAGCTCTGTGTCATTTCTTTGTATAATTACAGTTCCTCTTTCCTGTCTGCAGTTAAGCTGCAAAGCCCAAGTGGACTGTGCACTGTCTGTTTGTTCTGTAGAGCTATATACAGAATTTCCAACACTAACTCTTGCCCATTTTTCTGCTTTCAATACATTAACTCCAGGGACAACATGTTCACTCACTGCCTAATATATCCCATTTCTTTCAAGGGACTTTGTAATAGGATAATCAATGTTAATCACTTAATCTGTCAGTGGTCATAATGTTATGGCTGATCAGTGCATATACAGTCTTATCAAGCACAAATCAACATATTTTCTAGGCAAAAAGAGTGTCTTTGAAAACCTATGTGAACTTGTTATAAGAATTTTGAATGATAATCAAAGCAAAAAAACATGTTTAAGAAACCTCAGATGCTGCTATTTTCTGACCTAGACCCAGGATAGTAAAGTTTAGCCTGTTTCATTTCCCTGTTGTTGATACCACTCTTTAAGAATTTGCATGCACCCTGAAGTCACAGAATGGAAGCTTTCATTTGAGACTTCTCAAACATGTATTTTGTTTTAATCAAAAAGGTGAAAACATAATCAGTGCCACATTAATAATAATCCACAGTTGCAGAAACAAACCATTCTGCAAATAAACCTAAAACAAAAAATCTATGAAAAAATAAGTCCTTAAAATAAAAGTCCATATAAGTGTCACACACATGTCAAATCTTGCTGAAGACCTTAAATCCACCACCAAAGTGGGCAAATCGTGTCCCACTCCCTTTAACACTCCCTGTAACACTCACCAGACCTAATTGCCATTCATTCTCAATAGCGCTTAAAAGTTGTTTAACTCCATTACGAATATTCAGGCCGAATCTCCAGATTTCTTATTCCATTAATTCTCATATCAGCAAGTATATGCAGAAGAAAGAGAACAAAATGCCTCCAATAGTGTATTTCTTCCAACTATAAGCTTTTTTTGTTTAAAAAATAGAAGTACACTCACATTTAAAAAACAATTAAAACACATTTATGTACACAATGGCATTAGATAATTCTCAGTGACCACACCACCTCCATGCTGGTTGGGACGGCTGCTGAGTTTGCGTCACTTCCTTTCCTGACGTCACATCCAGTTGCCAAGTAACCACGGTATGCATCAACCGGATGTGACATCAGGGTGTCAGGAGAGGAAGTGACACAAACTCACCAACCATCCCAACCAGCGTGGAGGTAGTGAGACCGCTGGGTGATAATTACCTGACACCATTTTGTACATAAATGTGTGTTTTAATTGTTTTAAATGTGAGTGTACTTCTTTTTAAATAAATAAGCTTATATTTGGAAAGTAATACACT
>BLSH010348525.1:719417-730167 GCA_018402905.1 Glandirana rugosa
TGGCGTAACCCTCGATAGTTGGTCTAGCGTTCAGTGGCGCCTGGTATTAGCGGTTTATAGAATTGATGCGCTTGTTTAGTCTGTAAAATAGGTTTATGTCCGAGTGCTTGGGCGAATAGCAACTACCTCACTTTTATAATTAAAAACGACTAATGAGTTACCTTCATAGTTTTTTTGCCTTTCGTAAGGTTGTTCAGACATGGTGAGATGTAGTTGCGGTTTATTTTAAGAGGAACCGGAAAGGTCGTCATGACGCGTTGATGTAGAGTGGTACAGACTTGTTGGAATGCTTTCCGTTTTTTTGATACTTCCATTGAGTAATCAGCAAAAATTAATATTTTCACTCCATCAACGATAAGCGGGTTCGTGAGCCTGTATTTGGATAAAATGTCTGATTTGTTCGCGTAGTTAAGATATTTGGCGATTATGGTCCGCGGTGACTTGCGATCTGGTTGATAGCTCCCAATGCGGTGTGCACGTTCGACTGGGCATGGTCTGGGAAGGCCTAAGGCCTCCGAAATGCGCTTTGCACAGAAATCCATGAGGGCTGGAGTCTGGAGGGTTTCTGGAACCCCCACAAAGTGTAGGTTACTTCTTCTCGACCTGTTCTCAAGGTCATCGAGTTTTTGTAAAATGAATTGATTTGTCTTGGATTGGGCCTGTTCAGCCAGATGAGATTGGTAGAGTTCATCTTCTATGTTAGATATTCTATGTTCCGCCTCATCTAATCGGGCCTTGTGCTCCCCCAGCTCTTTAGTGAATTGTTGCATACTCTCACTAATTGCTGTTTCGACAGCTTGGGCGATCTTTTCACATGCGTCCTGGTCCCTTGGATGTGTTATAGAGGGAGTGCTCACCTCCATGTCCGCTGTGCTCGTGTTCGGTTCGTTGCGATCGTTCGTTGCAGAGGCCGCATCCCCGGCCTCAATTTGCGGTTGGGCCGGCGCGATCCGCGGGCTGCCTTTGCCCAGGTAACGCTCCATACCCAGATGATGTGGGGATGATGGGGATGCTTCCTAGGTGCTGCTGGTGCTTCTGGTGCCTCCGTGAGGGATCTCGCCGGATTTATAGGCAGATATTTCGGCCGTGGAGCGGGAGCAGGAGCGGAGTACTGCTACTCCATTAGGCGCCGGAACCGGAAGTCACGAGGTAGTCTTTTGAGCGCCATACCGGATCAACACGCCATCGGGCATCTGGCGGAGCTGCACGGCACCTATCCAGCAAATTTGGATCTTCACGGAGCCCATCTCAGATGCAGTGAGGGCACACGGGGTGCACTGTGGGGGATTTGTACGTGGCAGGTGGACAGGTGAGGCATTTGGCTATTCCCAGTCACCCCACTCTCTTTACAGCACTGCAGCCCACACACACTGCATCCCACACCTGGTGTTGCACTCCGATCGGCCAGTCTGTCTGTAGCCTAACATTACAGTTTTGGTATTATCAGACAGACTTAGCACCGGACATACTCTCGTTGCTTGTTTGATCTGCCTGTAGCCCACCGCAAGGTTTTGCTATCATCAGGCAGATCACAAGCTGGACACACTCCTGGTGCTATACATCCATTTGACTTTACAGCCCACACTTTGTTCATTGCCTCCAGGGTATGTGTGTCTGCCTATATTTCGGTCCAAAGGACTTGCGTATATGAGAGGTATCTGTATCTACATACATCTATACCTGCTGCCTATACACCAGGCGCCCCATCTGCCTACCTCTGCCTGCTATGGTGACCGTTCATTTGCCTTAATACTCACCTGCATTAGTCAATCTAGGTTTACACATTATTTAATGTTATAGTGGCTATAACATGAGCTTGTTGTGGATGTGTGGGGTGTTTGTTCTCTTAATTCTATAGTGACAACGTTGTCAGGGGTGGTGGTTCACTGATCAATGTCCCTACTGTGTTTTGTTACATACAATTTTTGCACATTCAATAAAGCATTGCTTTTATAAATTCCCATCTGTCATAGATTTTTTTCCACACCAGACTCCAGTGGCTCTCTGTATGGTTTCTTTAGAGACAGCCCTCTGTGCTGCCTTTGTTTTTTGTTTGAAGTATTAGGGGATGCTGGGGGTGCTGCTACACACAGAAGGCTTTTTATTTTAATGCATAAAATGCATTAAGATATAAAAAACCTACTGCCTTTACAACCCCTTTACCTGGTATGCTTTTACTTTAACCTGCGATCCTACACCTTAGGCTTCTTTCTGAATTTGAAATAAGAACATGTCACCTTCTTTCATCTTTATTACATAAAAGGAAGTTGTATTGTAGTTCGCAAAAGATATCTGGGAAGGCAGATAACATTGCTTAAAATGCAAATTCAATGCACAGATTTTTGCAAGCACATTGGATTTCTGACAGGATAACTAGGTATATTCAAGTAAAAGAATTGTTCTTAGCTTGGAAAAAACAAAAAAAACAAATGCAACCTCCACATATAAGGACTGGTAAGCTGGTAAGCATAATATTACATTTTCCTCTACCTTGGTTTTAACTTTATTTACCATTTAATGATACATTTAAGGATTTCCTGAAAGAAGGAGTTTAGGTTTCATATATTAAAGTGGAAGTAAACCCCAACTTCTCTTATTTGGCCCCTTTTTGCTTTGCTTCATTTGTAATTAAACGTGTTTTGCTATATCTGTTTGATATGTACAATAATAGCTGTCAGAAATCTTGTGAGCTGATACCTTTATTCTTTCTGTCTGACCGTTTTAAATACATTCTTATTTTAGGACTATAGAACCACTCTTCTTTTTGTTATGGAGAACATGGGAGGGGTGGTGTTCAGTAGTCAGTTGTCCTGATAGAGAAGGGTGAGTGAGCATAGCCACCATAGGACTGGAAATGTGTTAGGCTCCATGCACATTGCAGCTGTTAAATTATTGTTTTTGGGCATTCAGGCGTTTTTTTTAACAGCCCATAAACTTCCTCTATGTTATCTTATGTGTCCATGCACACATGGACGTTTATTGTCATTTATCAGCTGTGGAGTTTATGGGTTGTTGTCAGAATGCCCTTAAATCGCATTCAAGAGTCGTTCTTCTGACCACAAAAAACGTTGAAAGCTTAAAAACGCTTAAAAATCAGCGTTTTTTGTTGTTTTTGATCCATTGAAAGAAAAACCCAAAAACAAAAAAAAAAACGCTTCTAGACGCGAATGCGGCTAAACGTGGCATTTAAAACGTGGCTAAACGGCTGTTTTAAGCGTCGGGTTCTAGCTGTTAAGAAAGTAATTCAGGGCAGGTTGAAAAAGTGTCCCATGTGCATGGAGCCTTACTCTTAGGATAATCAGGTATTAGTAAAGTGAAGAATAATCCTGGAAAAAGATAATAATGTAGCCACCACATCTAAGGACTGCAAAATAAAAATTACATTTTTGTTTTGGGATTTAGATACATTTTATGTAAAGTGTATGAGTGTATGCAGATGTGATCTTTTTAAATCAGATTGTTTTTATTTAACCACTACAGGACACTTATAAACCCTTCCTGCCCAGACCAATTTTCAGCTTTCAATGCTCTCACACTTTGAATGACAATTACTTAGTCATGCAACACTGTACCCAAATGAAATTTGTATCATTTTTATCACTCAAATAGAGCTTTCTTTTGGTGGTATTTAATCACCACTGTGTTTTTTATTTTTTGGGACATAAGTGAAAAAAGAGCAAACATTTTGAAAAAAAAACATTTTCTTTTAGTCTCTATCAAAAAGTTTTGAAAATAAGTCCTCTTTGTTCATAAATTTTGGCCAAAATGTATACTGCTACATATATTTGGTAAAAATAAGCCAAATCAGTGTATATTATTTGGTCTGCGTGAAAGTTATAGAGTCTACAAGCTATGGTGCCAATCATTGAAAATTGATCACACTTGATGTACTAACGGCCTATCTCATTTCTTGAGGCCCTGAAATGTCAGGAAAGTACAAATATCCCACAAATGACCCCTTTTTGAAAAGTAGACATTCCAAGGTATTCTAAGGGGCTCGCACGAGCGGCGAGAACGAGAGGACATTATATGACATCCACCCAGGATGGGAGAGCACCCTTGCCAACGTCATTTTACTATACGCCGTTAAGGAAGTGGTTAAAGTGTCACAAAACCAACATCATAAAAATATTTCAATAAATGGTGTGTTACATGCTGTTCATGCTTACTCAGTCACTATGAGATTTGTTCTCTAGCATAACCCAACTCCTAATTATCCCCTGCCCCTCCACAACACCTACTCTCCCCAATATACCAATGAAAAACAAAAGTATTAGAAGTAAGGATTCCATATAGATTGGGATATACTCTTACATATCAATACCCTTAAGGCCTGTACACACAGTACAATTATCGGCCGAAAACTGACCTATGACATTGTGTCATACAATAATCCGACCGTTGGTACGCTCCATTCAACAGCCGATTTGAATTAGCGTCCAACAGAAGTTGTATGAGAAGACTAGAAAACTTTTGTCTGCCGACAAGGCATCGTCCGATTTTCGGCTCATCTGTACAGAAGTTGGACAAACAAAAGTTGTAGAAACACGCATGCTCAGAATCCAGGAAGTGTTCAGTCGTGTAAACCTGCATCCGTAATTCACACTTCACATTCACCTGAACTTTCTCTTTATACGCTCCTAACACGTCACTACGTTTGGCTTTGTCAAATGACAATTTGACTACCGTCAGTACGCTAGACAAAATCATGGACAGCCGATTTTGAGAAAAGTTGGACATACGGTCGTACAAAAATTGCATTGTGTGTGCCAGGCTTTAGTGTTCTCACTGTGTATGCTTGAAATATATCAATTTTAATGTATTTGTATACAGTGGTGGCCCATCCATAGGGGGGCTTAAGGGCATCGCTCCCTTATCCATGTGCCCGGCCCCTTATCTACATGCAGGGCGTTGGAAGCATGGATTTCAATGTTTTTTTTTTAAAGAACATAATTAGAGTCTGAGGCTGTAATTGGCTTCAAAAAAGGGTGGGCTTGGGGCACAAAGAACTGCGCCCTGAGCCCACCCAGTTGTGTGACAGTAATGAATTAATATTCGTTATTGTCTTCCTGATTCTATGCCCAGCTAATAAGGAAGCAGGTCCTGAGACCCAGTTTATGGATGAGTTTGTAGATGTTCCGAGCAGATGATTGTGTGTGTGTACTGTGTGTTTGCACATGCTTATTTAATTAGAGGACTGTCTATTTGAAATTGTACTTATTTAGTAATAATTGCACCTGTCACTTTATTGGAAGGAATTGGTTTATATATTTTATTGAACACATTGTGAGCATTGCACATAAGCACTTTAATGCGTATACAAATATAGAGCAGCGCCACGTCCACTAAGAGCTTTTAAAACCTAAGACCCAATTGGCCTGTTCAGCCGGGAGGAGAATCAATGGCCCCAGAGTGAGGAGTAGCTGGAGTGAGAAGCAGCAGCCCTACTCTGCATCCTCATCATCTGCCTCCTGAGGTAAGGAAGCCTCTGATCGCCCCCTTTCCAACCATCTCCCACGCGGGGGGGGGGTGATCCCCGACTTCCCATCCGTCTCCCGCGGGTGGTGGATCACCGCCTTTCAATCTTTTGCGTGGTGGGAGGGGAGGTGGTGCCGTTGGATTGCTGCCCCCCCCAAAATATTGAGCACCAGCCGCCACTGTATGTATTTTATATAAAACTGCAAATCTTTTTTACAGTACATTTTGAATTAAACATTTTCTGTTTTCAAGTTTACATTTTCTGCTACTGTGCACCTTATCTGGTTAGGACAGGTTTACTGGCGGAGCTATTTTGTGCTTTGTGTATTGTGTATTGTTCCACACTGTCTTGTGCTGTCTTGTGTGTCTTTCTGCACTGTTTGCACCAGTTGCACACATGCACTTTATGTGGTGAGGACCTTTTACTGGTTCTGTGTTTCTGTCTGTCTCTGTGACTGTTGTTTAGGATGTTGTATGTAGCACCTGGGTTCTGGAGGAACGTTGTTTCATTTACACTATGTACTGCATCAGCTATATATGGTTGAAATGACAATAAAAAGCTTCTTGACTTGACTTGATACAACAATACCGTAGTATTCCTGTACATATGTAAGCTTTGAGAGTGACCCAGAAAGATTTAACACTTAATAAATATGTGCACGCAGTGTGAAAGTTCTGTCAGCCTTTAAGATCATGAAATATAACATTTGGATGCAAGGGGGCACAAAGTCCACAGTGCTTCTGTTTTGAATAACTAAAATCCAAAACTAAGTTTACTGTAAAATCCCTACAAGTTCCCTGGAGTATATCTCTTCTATTGCAAATAACTGCTTCAAGAATTTATTATAGTACTCAACTGGAAGGGTAACTAAGAAAAAAAAAAAAAACATTATATATTTATTACAAAATAGTTTCCTACCCATCTGTCCAGTCTTGGTTGGGATACGTTAGCATGTATTATGTTGTGATTTGTGTGTTAATATTTTTAAACTGTTATAGTGTTTTTGTGTCTGTAAATGTTAAGTACATTGCATTTTTATGGATTTGGAGGGATCCCACCATGCTGTGGTTTTTAAGGGTGCAAGGAACTCTGGGAATCTGGCGCAAAACAAATTCTATATATTCTTTTTCCTAGAGGTCATGCAAAATATGTTTTAAATTTATTGTGCAATAGCCAACAAAGGTCTAAGCATTGGAAATAGCCATAGAATTATAAACAAGGTCAATGCAACAAATATTCATTCTTTATTGTGCAATACTGTGTTAGAAGAAAAAAATAAACAACAGAAAATTTAAAGTAACAATATGAGGTGTATTGATAAAAAAAGTGCATTGCTATTTGCCCTTTAAAACTGCATGTAAATCCATTCTGTGTGAATAGTGCAAAATCAAATGCTCGCAGCTAATATTTTCTGCAGATTGAATGTTATTTATGGAAGAAAGAAACATTGTGAATGGGAAAATACCACATTATGGCCTCTAGATAGAGACAATTAGAAAACTGAAAATTGTATCATACTTACCGTAATTTTCCTTTCCTGGTGCCTATCCATGGCAGCATACCCATGATAGAGCTCTGCCTCGACTCCTCCTCCAGGGTGAGTGAATAGCATAAATTAAAGTTGTAGTCCCTCCCCCAGCATTCTCCATAAAATAGAATACCGAGGATGGGAGTGTATGCTGCCATGGATAGGTACCAAGAAAGGAAAATTAAGGTAAGTATTATACAATTTTCTGTTTTCCTGGCGCCTCCATGGCAGCATACCCATGATAAATATATTAGCATACACGGGTGGGTTCAATGCTAATAAGAAATTTTAATTAGACACAGCCATAGCAGCATGAACCTTCCTTCTGAACTCTACTAATGTAAGAGCCCCTGGATCGATACGGTAATGTCTGAGAAATGTGTTCCGAGAAGACCAGGTGGCGGCCCTGCAGACTGTTTCCAAGGAAACGTTTTCCCTCGCTGCCCATGATGCTGATACCGCCCAGGTTGAATAAACATTCAGTTGCGAAAGAGGTTCCAAGTTCTTCACCCTGTAAGCCTTCTGTATCATCTTAACCACCCAGGATGCCAGAGTTCTGTTGGTGGCTTCCTTCCCTTTGTTTCTAACCCCCGGGACAATAAACAGTCTCTCAGAGTCCCTAAACATCCTAGTGGCCTCTAAGTAGGCCCTGAGGACTCTGGATATATCCAGTTCATGATAGGATTCTGAGCCTGAGCTTGTGAAAACTGGTAATGCCCATGGCTCCATTAGATGAGTTGGTGTGATGACTTTAGGTGTAAACCCCCAGAGAGGGCGAAGCTCAACCCTGTCCGGGAAGAAAGAGATATGCTTGTCTCCAATCCCTAAAGCATGGAGCTAAAAGATTCTTCTGCCAGATGTGATGGGCAAAAAAACGTCTTTAGAGTCAGATTCCAAATTGAGGTTTCTTCCACCGTTGCAAAAAGCTGATTGGATAAGCCTTCTAGTATTAAGGGGAGATCCCACTTGGGAAAGGAGCATCTCATAGGTGGCTGTATCTTCAATACCGCCTTAAGAAACTTAACTACTAGGGGGTCTTCCGCCCATCTTGTATGGGTTGCTGCCGAGATGGCTGCCCCCTGTACCTTAAGGGAGCCCAGGCCAAGGCCCACTGAGGAATCCCAGTATGTTGGAAGTAGAGGGGGTGGTTGCATTAAAGTCCTTTCCGGCAGCATAGGATAAGAATTTGTCCCAGATCCTTGCGTATATTGTATTTGTTTTTCGGATTTCTGGCTCTAAGAAGGGTAAAAATTACCTCCTGAGCACAGCCTAACAACTCAAACCTCCTCCTTTCAGCCTCCATAGCCGAAGATCCAGCTTTTGCGGGTTTGGGTGAGTTATCTTGCCCTGTGTTAGAAGTTGAGGGAACGCAGGAATCCTGATAGGAGGGCTCACACTGAGGTGCATGGCTAGTGGAAATCATGGCCTTTTCGGCCAGTATGGTAAGACTGCCAGTACCTGCACCAGTTCTCTTAGGAGTCTGAGAAGAAATCTCAAGATGAGTGGGCGAGGAGAGAAGGCATATGCTGTCTTGAAGTTCCATGGGCATGATATAGCATCCACCTCCTCCGCCCATGGATGTGGAAGGCGAGAGAAGAACCTCTTGAGCCTGGTATTCTCCCAAGTAGCAAAGAGATCCACCTGTGGGGGATCCCAAAGTTTGGTGATCTGGTGGATTATATGAGGATGCAGAGACCATTCGTTGATGTTCCCAAATGTTCTTGACAAGTTGTCTGCTTCCGTGTTTAGTCTGCCCAGGAGATACATCGCTTTGAGATCTAGCAGGTTCTTCTCTCCCGAGATCATTATAGGCTCCACCTCTCTCAGGAGTGTCCTGCTGTGGGTGCCTCCCTATCCTTGTAGATATAAGACTGCAGCTATGTTGTCTAGGTGTAGAAGGACCCTCTGTCCCCTGATCTGAGGTGCTAATGAGATCAAGGCTAGAAAAGCTGCTGTCATTTCTAGGATGTTGGATACTATGTTTCTGGTGGGAAACGACCATCTTCTCTGGATCCTGAGCTTCTTGCAATGAGCACCCCACCCCTGTCCCCTTGCATCAGATGTAATTGTGATCCAGGAGTGAGAACCCAACTGATGAGATTTGTAGAGATTTTCCAGCCTTGTCCACCAGTGCAGGCTCCTGTACATTCATATTGTCAATAAGATTGTCTGGGAAAGATGTTGTCTCCTTCACTGCATGAGACCATGGGACTAAAGGTATACATCGTGCCTATCAGGCTTAGGCACTATGAAGCAATCAGGTGAAATCTCTTCATGATCTTGAACAATTTCTGACTGATTTCCCTCACCTTCTGTTGAGGTAAAGATACTGTGCCCTGTCGTGTGTTAAGCATTGCCCCCAAATATATAATGCACGGTGTTGGTGATAACTGGCTCTTCTCATGATTTATCAGCCATCCTTGCTCCATCAGAGATTGTAATAGTACGTCTCTGTGGACTATAAGCTGATGCGAGTTGTCTGCCAGTAGGAGAATATGGTCCAGATAGTGATATATCCTTAGTCCCCTCTCTCTCAGAGGGTCTAGGACAGATATAAACACCCGAGGGGAGGTGCACAGTCCAAAAGGCAGAGCTTGAAATTGTAGGTGGACATGACCTATTGTGAACCTTAGATATCTCTGGAAGGATGGTAGAATGGGGACATGCAGGCAGGCATCTTGGAGTTTTATTGATATCAACCAATCCCCTGGTTGTATGGCCTGGATTATTCTACACAATGACTCCATCTTGAACCTCTCGAGGTGGATGTACTTGTTGAGTCTTTTTAGGTCTATAACTGGCCTCCAACTTCTTGCCTTCTTCTGTACTAAGAACAGTGCAGAATAAAACCCTGTAAATCGTTCCAATGAGGGGACTGGTACTGCTGCTTTTTGGAGCTGTAGTGACATTATAAACTGGTTTAAGACTCATGCCTTCTGTGGGGAAGCAGGTGTCTTTGTACTTTTGAAGAATGTCCAAGCAGTCTGATGTGAAAAGGTCCAAAAGTGTCCGTATTGAATTGTGGACAAGACCCACGGGTCTTGGCTAGAATTGAGCGAACCCGAACTGTAAAGTTCGGGTTCGTACCGGACTTTGGGATGTCCATGACCCGGACCCGAACCTGGACATTTGAAAAAAAGTTTGGGTTCGAGTTCTGGGTTTGGGTATTTGATCACGCATGTTGAATAGCTGCAGGGCAGCCAATCAACAAGCGTTTCACTGGTTTGCCCTTAGAAGCCATCACAGCCATGCCTACTAATGGCATGGCTATGATTGGCCAGTGCATCATGTGACCCAGCCTCTTTATAAAAAGTAGAAAAAGGTGCGCCTCTAAGAGTAGCAATTTAAAACACAGATTTATTAAAAAGCATTAAAACTACTCACAAAGGTAGTAGAATAGGAAGCATTGCAGTATAAGCCACGGCCAGCTTAGCATCAGTCCACTTTGTGTTTCTGCTGGGCTCAGGATGGGCACGGAAACAGCTGTGTAGTGTGTCAGAGGGCTCCGTCGGTGGCTCCCGGTGTCTCCTCTACCACTTCCAGAGGTCCGTGACGTCACTTCCGCCTCTTCCTCAGGCCGTGTCTGCTCCATCTTGGAGCTGGGCGCATTTAAGGGCAGAATGGTGGGAGGTGTACAACATGAATGCACGCCCCCTCGTCTGTCAATTCTGACCCTACTTGTGCTTCCAATGTACTTGTAGCAACATTACATGGCAAATCAATGTAACATATATATATATATA
>BLSH010348597.1:5304-15933 GCA_018402905.1 Glandirana rugosa
ATTTAAAGTTATTTCCCTGTCCCCATTTCTTTGTAGGTCACTTGTCCCACCCTTACCCACATTACCTTCCTTTTGCAGACCTCTAGGACCTTCCAGGACTATTTTACAACATTTTTTGTACCTAAAAGTCCGGGTCTCCATTGATTTCAATGGGGTTCGGGGTCCGGGACAAAGTACAAATGACATCATACACTTCAAACCTTGGGCCGGGTAGAATTTTTCTTTACAGTTGATAGGGTGTTGCAATGTCACAACAAGGCATCATGTAATTTCAATCATGGAGAGGGCAAAAGGTCCAGTGATGAAAATGAAGAGAGACAGAATGAGAAAGAGAGAAAAAAAGCTAGAGAGAGAAAGACAGTCTATTTTGCCAGGATGTTTTTCTTGACATGAGGCAAGTTAAAGAAGTACATATGAAATATGAATTGTTTTGGATTGTTCAGTAGTGTGTAAGAGGTCCAGTGGTTGTTTACTGGTTGTTAAGGATGCTGGCAACTGCCAGTTCCTTAAATATTGCATGCCGGGACCACTACTTATTTACAGCATGCATCTTTTTTTTTTTCCCGAATTGACCTTCTGTTTTATGCGGTATTTACAGGGCGTTTTTGCTTTATGCAGTAAATACCACATAAAGCAGTGATGAATCAACATTTTCGGGATCGCATGTGGAATTAGATTCCTCCATTCACGCTACACAACGCATCATGGAGGAATCTCCCATTGGGCTAGTGTATTTTGAAAGCCAGTCCTTCCAGCTGTCGAAATATATGAACAGTGCCTGCATTTATTTGGATGCAGACCTGGTTAGGCTGACAATTTTCTGCCTGGCTCCTTTGATTTTTCATTTGAGGGATGTTGGACAGGAGGTGTCTGACAGAGCAACCCACAGAGCAAATTTCATCTGGCTCATTAGGAAACAGACACAATTTGCTCCATGTATGGCCAGATTTACTGTCATGGTGACAACAGTTTTACCAGGCAGGAAGTGAGGGAAAAGTCTGCAACAAGAACACATACAGAAAGGAAAAGCATTTTTATTTCTTTCTGTGTTGCTGTTGGTTATATTCCCTCACTTCATGTGTTGAGGAATTGTTGCCACAGTGACAGCAATTGATGATAAATCTCTCTCATAGAGCCCCAGATAGGAGTGAAACCTGACCGGGGCTTTAATCCTTTTCCACTGTATTCAACACATTGTAAAAGAAGTTTTGGGAGGACATATGCTCTAATATTCCTGGTAATAAGAGTACCATACACTGTATTTAAAGTATAACTAAAGACAAAACTTTTTTTTTAGTTTTGGATAGAGTGGAGAGGTATTAGAGCCCCAGTCAATTTTCATTACTGTTCATGCCCCCGTTAAGGAGATTCACCGTCCTGTTTACCATTATCATGGAAAGTCAAATAAAAAGAAATCCCCAAATTTTGGGTTGTCCCCAGAAAAATAATAGATGGGAAATCTTCCAATGGGGATGCTAGTTCTGGTGAGCTGGGGGTCCCCAATAAATTCTATTAATTTGCAGAGATTTCTTCTCACTTCCTGTTTTGCTATGGGACAGGAAGTAACGGGAAATCTCCACAATGGGAAAGAAATGGTGAAAAAAAATCTGACAGCGGTTATAACCCTCCCTTATGCTAGTTTTGCCCATAGTTCTACTTTAAGTTATAGTAAAGCTTCAGTTTAATGAGTTCTATGCACTTAATGGGATAGGGTATGATGCTTTTTCTTACATTCGTGTATGTTTTATGTATCTTTGGCAATCTACTCAATTCATTATTGGAATTACATTCCTTTGGTTTCATTTACTGGAAAGCAAAATATTGAACATTCATTTTAAACCATATTTCAGTTCAATGCTGAATTGTTATTTATGATATGTGTAGGATCATCAATCCAAAACTTTTAGTCTGATAAAATATTAATACAATGGAGGAAGGTACAGATTTATATATGTCACATGACCGATTTAACTAATTCAGTTTTAGAATTAAGCATTAGTTGACCATTGGCATTGTCTTTAAATGTTTACAGCTTTTAAACATTGCATTTGTGAATAACAAAATCCTTAGCATTCACATTTCACTATGGTCATCATTGTGCTTTCATTATATTTTCATATAAAGCACAAACAATTGTAGCTATTTAACTTTAACAGAAACAAGGAGAAAATACAGTACAATGCTAATGCTGCCTTTGTAGAGCGTACTAAAGTAAAACATACATGCCGTGTCATTAAAAGGGAAATGTAGTCATTATAATTTTTACATATTTTTAAATTAGGTTTTTGTTGTTGCTGAATTTGGTCTAGACACACACACTGGGGTTCTTTAACTGCCTTTGGGCTGTGCTGTACAGACAAACAAAGTGCTAGATCTTCTATTATAAGTATCCAGTAGTAACAGGAACCATATAATTGATCATGCTAACTAACTTTGGGTTAGGCTGTAGAGTTGAGAGAACCTGAACTGTAAAGTTTGGGTCCGTACCGAACTTTGGGGTGTCCGTGACTCGGACCCGAACCCGGACATTTGAAAAAAAGTTTGGGTTCGAGTTCTGGGTTCGGGTATTTGATCATGCATGTTGAATAGCTGCAGGGCAGCCAATCAACAAGCATTTCACTGGTTTGCCCTTAGAAGCCATCACAGCCTACTAATGGCATAGCTGTGATTGGCCAGTGCATCATGTGACCCAGCCTCTTTATAAGCTGGAGTCACTTAGTGCTGCATGTCACATGCTATCTGGGTAGTGTAGGGAGAGGATGCTGCCGGTGCTGTGAGGGACATATTGCAGATAGATAGATAGGTAGAGATTACTACTACTACTGCTTTTAGGGACAGATTGCAGATCTCATCCTGCATTACAGAACGATCTGACTGGACTAGGTAGAGTCTACTGCTATAAGGGACAGATTATTGTTCTAAAATCCTCTTCTAGTTCTATAGGGTCAGGTTCCTGCTGTTGCTGTAAGGGACAGATTATTGTTCTAAAATCATCACCTACTCCTATAGGGTCAGGTTCCTGCTGTTGCTGTAAGGGACAGATTATTGTTCTAAAATCATTTTGCAGCCCTCTAGCATTTTTTTGCAGGACTTTTTTACAGTCATTTTTTGTGCCATAAAGTTCAGTCAAGTAAAGTTCGGGTCAAGTTCGGTACCGAACCCAGACTTTTTCTCGAAGGTTGGCCAAACCCACCGAACCCGAACATCCAGGTGTTCGCTCAACTCTATTAGGCTGATCACATACAATAAAGCACCACAAATAGAGATGGGTCCTAAAAGTCCAACTAGGCAGCGAGCTAAAGGAGTGCCACACTAATGGTCAAAGTGGTATTTTTTTCAAATGGTCAATAAAAAGAACTCCAGCAGATTTTGGGGGTTAAGAAATTCACCCTTCAGAACACAAATACAAAACAAACATATAAAAAAATTCATATACAGTAAAATATATAAACGTTGATGATAAATATGAAATGCATGTTAAAAAAAAAATGGAGAAAAGGAAATAAGAATACATTTTTAAGAAATGTGATCATATTATATAATGTCCATGCGAATGATGATTCTCAAAATATTATAAAGGTGCTGTCACTGCAAAGACTAGAATAAATCAATAAGAAATAATACAATTGAATGATATAAGTTTCAACACTTATTAAAATAGCTATAGCAGTTAAATAATATAACTAATAATAATAAAAATATATATATAATAAGAATATAAGTATCATTATTAAACAAAATTGAATAATATAATAAATAGCACATAGACAAGGTAAAAGAGTAGAAACATTTTTTGCAACATTGATACCAATATATATATGTTAAAACCAATAGACAACACAAAAAACTACGGTTGCAGGCTATATGACCAGATCTACATAAAATATGAATATTTCCTGGGTAGAGGAAAGTGAATTATATATTAAAAATAATAAAATTGTGTGCTGTATAATCACAAATACTGCTAGACTAAATAAATTGCAACAAAAGTTATCTGGGAGGGGTTAAAACAGTAGGAATAACGTAGAGGCATAAGTTAAGTAAGCCAACTAAAATAATGTTGCAATGTATAAATTAAAAAAAGTGTAAAAAAAAAGTACACTCATGTAAAATGGCCTGAACTGACACTGACAATTTAATTTGAAAGCTGTAAAGGCTGGAGAAATTCTGTTATTTAACCTATTCATGCCAGCGCCTCCCGCCTCTTTAAGAGGTTTAAGATGTCGTGAGGTGGGGCGTGGCTTAATATCATGTGACCACCATGATTGACTGTCACGGTGGTCACGTGGTCTGAAAAGCTTTAAATTAAACGCTAGACACTGTGCCGGAAGAGTGCAGGGCGCGCGCTCTTGGCACAGCGCTATTGATCGCAATTCACGCAAATATGTGGCCTCGCTAAGGGGCTAAAACAGAAAAGAAGACAGAAGAAATCTAGAATGGGGCTGAAGGGGAGGGGGAAAAAACAGGAAGAGAGGAGAGGAAAATGACAGGTAGCATTAGATCAATTAATAAATTACCGTCTTGGACCATTAGTGTGGCACTTCTTTTGTTTCTATATATATGGACTGTGCTGGGTATCTAGTGTGTGGCTGTACCAAAAAGGCTATCTTTTCATATTAAAAGTATTAAACCCAAAATAAAACATTTATCATATTGAAGATTACCAATTCTAGGATGTGATGGCTGTATTAGTTTCCTTTTTTAGGCTAGCTTTCTTCTATTTTCTGGCTGGCTGGTGTTCCAGTCAGCAAGTCTGTTGTTTTTCACAGCATAAACCCTCTAGTAGAATCTATTGGTTTAAATTGATGAGACAAACCACTTAACAATGGCAGAGGTAAATAAAATGATCGTTTTTTATATTATTCATGCAAAACCTTTATCCCAAAAGGAAAAAAAAAACAGTTTGTTGTAACTGCTTATAAAGTGTGAGCGGAATCTGCTAATTAGAGTTGAGCGGACACCTGGATGTTCGAGTTTGTCGGGTTCAACCAAACCTTGTGAAACCGTTCAGGTTCGGCACCGAACTCGATCCGAACTTGACCCCGGACACCGAACCCTATTGAAGTCAATGGTGACCCGAACTTTTGGAAATGAAAATGGCTGTAAAAATGTAATGGAAAGGGCTAGAAGGCTGCAAAAGGAAGCAAAATGGGGGTAAGAGTAGGACAAGTGTCCTGCAAACAAATGGATAGGGAAATAACTTAGAATCACATAAAAAATATAAAAATGGGAGGAGGAGGTGGATGTGGAGTAGGAGTCTAATGGTTGACTAGGCCATGACCATGGCAGTGTAGGTGGAAGTGGCAGTGGTGGAGGAGGAGGAGGAGGTAGCCAACACTGTTTTTTGTTTGTTTGTTTTTTTTTAGAATTCGGGTAGCCCCCAAAATATTGAGACATATTCAAAAAAAAAAAGGATACCAATGGCTGTGTGAGGCCGGTCTAAATGTCTATTCTGCACAAGGTACAGACAAGTCTTGTGGGATCCATGCCTGGATCATTTTAATAAAGGTTAGCTTGTCCACGTTGGCTGTGGACAGGCTGCTGCGCTTGTCTGTGATAATACCCCCTGCCGGACTAAACACACGTTCAGACAATACACTGGCTGAAGGGCAGGCCAGCACCTCCAAGGCATAAAGGGAAAGCTCAGGCCATGTGGCCAATTTGGAGACCCAGAAGTTGAATGGGGCAGACCCATCAGTCAGTACGTGTAGGCGTGTGCACACATACTGTTCCACCATGTTGCTGAAATGCTGCCTCCTGCTAAGGCGTTGCTGGTGGTGCTGTTTGTGGTGGTGTGCTGCTGACAAAGCTTTTCCATATTTCGGCCATGCTAACCCTGCCTTCTGAGGTGCTGGCAGTGCCACAGCTGCATTGGCGACCTCTTCCTCCTCCTCCTCCTCTGCCTTCGCCTTGTGCTTCCACTGAGTCCCCAGTGTCATTTGGGAATGCCCTCAGCAGCGCGTCTACCAGGGTGCGCTTGTAGTCGTGCATCTTCCTCTCACGCTCCAGTGAGGGAATTAAGGACGGCACGTTGTCCTTGTAACGGGGATCCAGCAGGGTGGCCGCCAAGTAATCAGCACAAGTTAAAATGTGGGCAACTCGGCTGTCATTGAGCAGGCACTGCAGCATGTAGTCACTCATGTGTGCCAGGCTGCCCAGTGGCAAAGACAAGCTGTCCTCTGTGGGAGGTGTATCATCTGTGTCCTCAGTATTGCCCCAGCCACGCTCTAGTGATGCCAACGAGCTGCGTTGGATGCCACCCTGCTGTGAACACGGTTCCTCCTCCTCATCATCCTCGTCCTTCTCATCCTCCAGAACTGTGCCCTGGCTTGAAAATTTTTGACCTGGCCTATGCTGGTGCAGGAACCCACCCTCCGAGCCACTTGTGAATGACTGGCCTGATAACCATGGAAATGACCCCTCTTCCTCCTCTTCCTGTGCCACATCCTCTTCCATCATCGCCCGAAGTGTTTTTTCAAGGAGACATAGAAGTGGGATAGTAACGCTGAGAACAGCGTCATCGGCACTGGCCATGTTGGTGGAGTACTCGAAACACCGCAATATGGTACACAGGTCTCGCATGGAGGCCCACTCGTTGGTGGTGAAGTGGTGCTGTTCCGCAGAGCGACTGACCCGTGCATGCTGCAGCTGAAACTCCACTATTGCCTGCTGCTGCTCGCACAGTCTCTCCAGCATGTGCAAGGTGGAGTTCCACCTTGTGGGCACGTCGAACAGGAGGCGGTGAGCGGGAAGGCCGAAGTTCCGCTGCAGCGCAGACAGGTGAGCAGCAGCAGGGTGAGAACACCGAAAGTGCGCACAGACGGCCCACACTTTCTGCAGCAGTTCTGACATATCCGGGTAGTTTTTTAGAAATTTCTGCACCACCAAATTCACCACATGTGCCAGGCAAGGGATGTGCGTCAAACCGGCTAGGCCCAGAGCTGCTACGAGATTTTGCCTATTATCGCACACCACCAGGCCGGGCTTGGGGCTCAGTGACAACAACCACTCATCGGTCTGATGTTCAATGCCCGTCCACAGCTCCTGCGCAGTGTGGGGTTTATCCCCCAAACATATCAGTTTTAAAACAGCCTGCTGTCATTTCCCCCTGGATGTGCTGAAGTTGGTGGTGAAGGTGTTATGCTGAGTGGATGAGGAGGTGGTAGAGGAGGAGGAGGAAGCGCAATAGGAGGAGGAGGTAAAGAGAAATGCCCTGCAATCCTGGGTGGCGGAAGGACATGCGCCAAATGGGTAGCCGCCTCAGGCCCACCCGCCACTACATTTGCCCAGTGTGCAGTTAGCGAGATATAGCATCCCTGCCCGTGCTTACTGGTCCACGTATCAGTGGTTATGTGGACCTTGCCACAGATGGCGTTGTGCAGTACACACTTGATCTCGTCCCCGACTTGTTTGTGCAAGGAAGGGATGGCTCACCTGGAAAAGTAGTGGCGGCTGGGAACCACATACTGTGGGACAGCCACCGCCATCAGGTTTTTAAAACTGTCCGTATCCACCAGACGGAATGACAGCATTTCAAAGGCCAGGAATTTGGAAATGCTGGCATTCAGGGCCAGGGATCGCGGGTGGGTAGGGGGGTACTTCCTCTTTCTCTCCAGTGTTTGGGAGATGGAGAGCTATAAGCTTCCATGGGACCGTGTGGAAATGCTTGGAGACGGTGGCAGACATGGTGGCGTTGCTGTCATATCATCTCTTTGCTGGGTGGCAGGTGACACTGGCGCTGTAGAGGTGGAGGAAGAGGCCGAGGCAGCAGCAGAAGAGGAAGCAGGAGGAGGCCAGGACCATTCTTGGATTTCGAAGTACTTATTCCACTGCATCAAGTGCTTTGCATTTAGATGCCTGGTCATGGAGGTTGTGCTCAGATTTAGAACATTTGTGCCTCGCTTCAGCCTCTCATTGCAGTGTGCAAACCACATGTGTCTTGTAGTCAGCACATTGTCTGAAGAACTGCCACGCCGGGGAACGCCTTTGAGCTGCCTTTGGTGTGCTAGGTCCCTGGGTGCGGTGGGTAGTAGCAGGAATACTGTCTAGGGGATGCTCACTCCACTTTTGCAACCTGCTTCCTCTTTGGCTGTGCTGGTGCCTCTGTGCGACCACCACCTCTTCCTCCAAACTGCACACGTCACTCGCATGACCTTCATTCCATGTAGGGTCTAGAACCTCATCATCCTCCACATCATCTTCCACCCACTCTTCACCACTGCCCTCCTTGTCAGTCTGCACACTGAGGAAAGCCACAGCAGTTGGCACCTGTGTTTCGTCATCATCAGAGACGTGCTGAGGTGGTGTTTCCATGTCCTCATCCTGCAACAGAAGTGGTTGGGCATCGGTGCACTCAATGTCTTCCACTTCTGGGGCAGGGCTATGTGGATGGCCCACAGAAAGCACACCAGCAGAGTCATCAAAAAGCATAAGAGACTGCTGCATGACTTGGGGCTCAGACTGCTTGGCTGATTTACAAGGGGCTGAGGTGAAAGACAAATGGCCATGGGGTCCAGGTGCCAACTCTGAGCTTTAATCAAGGGACCGGGTGGGAGACAATGTGAAGGAACTGGAGGCATTATCAGCCACCCAATCTACTATCGTCTGTACTTGTTCTGGCCTCACCATTCATTGCGCGCCATTCGAGCCTACCATATAACATTGAATGTTCTGTCGGATACCTGAGGAAGTTGTTTCACTTGTGCATGTAGCTGGCACAGATTGACCACGTCCTATCCTTGCAACAGGAGCTTCAGCAACACCACCAACACCAGCAGCACCAGCAGCACCACGACCACATTCCTTATTTGACGCTCTCCTCATTCTGGACACAAATGTACTATGTAGCACTATTTATTAATACTTAAAAAAAAAGAATAATAAATTATTATGATTTTTATAAAAAAAGAAAATTGTAGATGCACTTTTTATTTTTGTGCAAGAAATGCACTGCTCACACCAGCAGCAGGAACCTCTCCCTACACCAGTATGAGATGATTTTAGAAAGATCGATAATCTGTCTTTCACAGCACCAATAGGAATCTGTCCCTACTGCAGTATGAGATGATTTTAGAACAATAATCTCCCCCTCACAGCACCGACAGGAAGCTCTCCCTAATGCAGTAATATATGGTTTTAGAAAGATAAACTCTCCCTCAGAGCACCAACAGGAACCTCTCCTTAATGCAGTAGTAGATTGTTTATAACGATAAACTCTCCCTCAGAGCACCAACAGGAACCTCTCCCTAATGCAGTAGAAGATGGTGTTATAACGATAAACTCTCCTTCAGAGCACCAACAGGAACCTATCCCTAATGCAGTAGTAGTTGGTTTTAGAACGATAAACTCTCCCTCAGAGCACCAACAGGAACCTCTCCCTAATGCAGTAGTAGATGGTTTTAGAACGATAAACTCTCCCTCAGAGCACCAACAGGAACCTCTCCCTAATGCAGTAGTAGATGGATTTAGAACGATAAATTCTCCCTCAGAGCACCAACAGGAACCTCTCTCTAATGCAGTAGTAGATGGTTTTAGAACGATAAACTCTCCTTCAGAGCACCAACAGGAACCTCTCCCTAATGCAGTAGTAGATGGTTTTAGAACGATAAACTCTCCCTCAGAGCACCAACAGGAACCTCTCCCTATTGCAGTAGTAGATGCAACAAATACTGTATCGGTGACCCCACAGTAGGTACAAAACTTTCCTGGAGCTCATCATGTCAGCCTACGTATGGGTCAGGTCCTCCCCTCTGACCCCCAGAGGACAACCCACTAAATGAATAAAAGGAGGGCCTCCCTATACCCCTATGTTCCTTTTTTGTCCTCGCTCCAGAGACAACACCACTATGATTCTACAATGAAGTGAAAAGTATTGAAGATTCCTACCTCTCCCGCCTTGCCTCGCAGGTGGAGGGCTGACAGAGGTAAACCCTCTCCTGTAGGAGCACCCTGGTGCCCGGGCAAGTCCATGCATCCTATGGTGTGCTAGATCTGTTATTAGCAGGGGGCATGGCATGTTCTGCTCTCTCTGTACAGGCTGATTTTACCTTTTTTTTGTCTGTAATGCATCTTCCTTTGTTCAGGGATGTTTCTCTAGATTGTACAGATCCCAAAATGTCAGGTGGGATGTCTGAGTTCCACAGCAGCTTGCGGTGGATTGTGGGCACCTGGCTGGCTGCATGTTGGCTATTGGGGTGGGGGACTGGCCTTGCACTGTGCAGTTCTTGTTTGGCTTTCCTTAGGTTACCAAAACCATGTAGTGTGAGATCAAACATAACCCATGTAATTTGTGTGCAATCAGGCTCACGTTCCCACACGGACTAACGTGTGTTTAATGTACCCAATACAAACTAGAGTGTGATGTACCAAAACCATTGGATTCCTTTCGGTTTGTTCTTGACGTGTCACGTTCCGGTCAGGGGGTGGGGTTATCGGTTGTACGTCGGTCGGTCCACGGGTGTTAGGTGGCGTTCGACGACACCTTGAGTCTGTAGGGTGGACTGTAAAACCCTAGACATGTTAGATCTCTTTGTAGGGACTTGTTTCCTTCTACGTAATGTCTGTTTTTTTTCCATTTTAGTCGGACATGTCTCTCTCGTCTTGTACGGTACGGGGGACGATTATTGTCTA
>BLSH010348597.1:36718-49275 GCA_018402905.1 Glandirana rugosa
GCCTCATCTCCCTTCTTTTTTACCATTCTGTTCGCTGCCTGTTATTTTTCCAGATAAGTAATTTCGCAAGATAACCCTGCTCCACTGTAGGTACCAGCTCAACGACCAAGGGCAGATATAGCCGGGAAAGAGAGAACACAAGGGAAGAAAAAAATAGAGCAAAAAAAAAAAGGCTCCCAGAGGTGCTATAGAGCCCCTTAAATGTACTACAGCGCTAGGAGGTTGCCAACTTAGGGCCAGACTCTAGGGAAAGAAGAGAAAATAATAGTCAAGAGGACACAAACAGCCAGGCTCCTGATAGTGCTCCACCCCCTATCACCTGTCTCTATACTGGGCCTGTTAGTTCCCCTGCTTCTTACAGATTCCAAAGGTGCCACTGACATTTAAACTTATCTGCCTCCAGGCTTCAAGATATATACCTTATTACCCTGGCCCATATAAAGTTCAAGTATGCCTGTATAATACAATGTTCTTGCAGCTTAGCCTGGTATAGACAGTGGTAAGTGTAAACAAGTAAAGACTTTGTTTTTTTTTTTTTTTCCTCAACAAGAATTTTAAGCAGGAATTGACGGGTCAGGATACAGTTCAATGGACACAAATACTTGAATATTACACACAGTGTAAAATTTCCAGCCCGAATGCTCACGGCTCCAGTGTTTTTTTTTTTCCCCCCCTCTTTTACTTTGCCGTCTAGACAGGATTGAACAGCGTTCTGATGGAAGCGCTTCTGAGCCATCCAGCTGTAATTATACCTCTTAAGTTACCGTATAACCTGCCAGTCTCTATGGAGAGAAGAGGGGTCTCAGGCAGCCTCGGCTCTGGACTGTTGCATCTTCGTGTCTGCAGCAGCCCTTTCCCCTTCTCTCTCCTCCCTCCTCCCCTTTACCTCACTGCCTCATCTGTGTGCAGGCTGCCAGCATCTGCTGGCTCCCGGGAGGCTAGGAGACACGTCCAGATGGTTTCCGTCAGACTGAAAACAGCCGCTCTCCGCTCTCCCGCACCTCCGCCACTGTTATGAGCTGCTTGATCGAGCAAGCGAATTGCCTCTCTCCCGGCCTCTTAGCTTCATCTAGGGCTACGGAGCCTCGCTGTCTGGATGCCGTGGAGCCTAGGACGGGAGCCGCCACACGCACGTCCACTCACTCAAACATCCGGTCACTGAAGTGTCAGTGTGAGCAGTTTGGAGGGGAGAGTGAGAGGAGGGGGAGGAGGGATGGCGAATGAGATTGTTGATGGCTCACACTGGAGATGGCAGGTCACAAGCAAAGCCCCCAAGGGCAACCTGTTTAGGTTAAGAGATGGGAGGGAGGGGGGGTTTGGTGTAAGAGGTGATATTGATGAATGTGAGGATGAATGTTTGACGCCTGGATCCGGGGCCTGTGTCACAGAAAGGTTTATCAAGGGTTTGTTTAGGGTAAAAAGATTTATGGGGGGGAAAAAAAAAAACAAGAAAAAGAAAAAAAAAAATAAACCACACATACACTCACGATTTTCACACTATGGTTGATCAACGGCACACTGGACAAAACACGTTTCAACATTTGGAAAAATTAACTGCACAAGATGATTACAACTATAGAAGAATTGATTTACATAATGAGTCTCACTTTCACGGACTGGTGATTGTGGCAATTTTTTTTCTCTATGCTGCTAGATGAGGGGCAATAGTATTAAAATAGCATCGTGGAATGTTAGGGGGCTAGGTAACCCGTTAAAAAGATCTGCCGTGCTCTCGTTTCTGTATGGTTGCCAGGTGGACGTACTGTGCCTGCAGGAGAGACACAAATATATATATTCCACCGCCATTTAATGCAAATGTTTTAAATTAAGTTTTGGAGTTCACTTTGGACTTCCCTAATGTTCCAGCTATGATAGTGGGGGATTTTAATGCAGTCACAGATGAGGGTAAGGATAGACTTCCAGCAAGGCCTAATACCAAGCGGCAGGCAATAGGTAAATTCCCTCAGTTCCTGGAGGAGGTGGGGTGGGTGGACGCTTGGAGATTTCGGAACCCTGAGGTTAGACAATTCTCCTGTCAGTCGGCGACACACGCCACCCTCTCCAGGATTGACTTGGTTCTGGGGAATGAGCAGGCTTTACGCATAATTAATAATATTTTGTATATGCCAAGGGGCCTGTCGGACCATTCGGCATTAGTGTTCTCAATAGAGTTGGAGAGCCAGCTGGCCAAAAGGAATTGGAGATTTGCTCCACACTGGCTGGAGCTACTGGGGGAGCCTGAAAGAACTCTGAAAGCACTAGAGGAATTCATAGCGATTAATAAAGATTCTGCGCCAGGGGAAATAGCCTGGGATGCATTGAAAGCGTTCCTGCGTGGATTGTTAATACAGCAGATAGCCAGGATTAAAGGTGAATCGAAGAGATGGGAGGCGACAGTTAAGGAAGAAGTGGACAGAGCCGAGGAACAATATATCTTAAATCCAACGAACGACAATTATAAAGGTCTATTGGCTCGGCAACAGAGTTATAGAGCGGCGCTGCTTAAAAAAGAAGAAAATAAGAGGCTCACGGGGAGAGTAAAATCATATGTGGAAGGAGAGAGCGTTGGAAGAACATTGGCCTCCCTGATTAGAACTAATTCATCTTCCAATACAGTGCTGGCAATAAGGCTACCAGGGGGGGGAATTACATCACATCCTAAGGAAATAGCAGGGGAGTTTAGAGGATATTACGAAAAACTTTACCAAGCTCAAGACAGGGAGCAGGAGGGGAAGATGGAGGAATTCTTTAGAAATGTGAGACTCCCCAGCCTCACAGATGAGGAAAAGCAGGAGCTGGAAGCCCCGTTAACACTGGAAGAGATACAGAGAGCAGTAGGGGAGATGGCAGGTCAAAAATCCCCAGGGCCAGACGGGCTCCCGATTGAGATTTATAGGCGATTTGGAAGCATTCTGCTTCCAGAACTCCTGAGGGTAGCACAAGAGGCCATCAGAAACGGGAGACTTCCCTCCTCAATGAGAGAAGCAACAATCATAGTTTTACCAAAAGAAGGCAAAGACCCGCTAGATACCGCCTCATATAGGCCAATATCACTCCTATGCTCGGACACCAAGATCCTGGCAAAAGTGCTGGCTGGTAGAGTGAAGAAAGTCATCCAGAGGCTTGTTCACCCGGACCAGTCAGGATTTATTCCCCATCGATCAATTAGCATCAACATTAGAAGGGTATTCCTGAACCTACAGATTAAGACAAAAAACCCGGGGGCTAGAGCCATTATATCTCTGGACGCGATTAAAGCGTTCGATAGCCTGGACTGGGGTTATCTTGGACGGGTCTTGGAGGAGTATGGGTTCGGCCCTACTTTCAGAAACTGGATCAGAGTGCTATACAAAGACCCAAAGGCCAGCGTCCAAGTTAACGGAGTGGGCTCCGAGGGGTTTCGGTTGGAGAGGGGGACAAGACAGGGGTGCCCCTTGTCTCCCCTGCTTTTCGCCCTTGCGATTGAGCCCCTGGCTTCGGCAGTAAGAACTGCAAGGGACTTGACGGGATTTCAGAGATCATATGGAGAAGAAAGGATAGCTCTCTATGCAGATGACATATTGTTGTTCTTGGGGGACTCTCAGACCTCACTAGCCTCAGCAATTTGTCTTGTAGAGGATTTTGGATCCTTCTCTGGACTGAGGATAAACTGGGAAAAATCCATGTTGATGCCAGTTGATCCCCTGACTGTTCCACTCCCAAGGCTTGCCGCTAGAATGGAGATAGTAGATAAACTGAAATATCTTGGGATAGTCTTCACAGGGGACCCGGTAGGCTTTATGGAAAATAACATGCTCCCTCTGTTAAACAAATGGAAAAACAAAGTGGAAATCTGGAAACATCTTCCCTTATCATTAAGTGGAAGATGTAACCTGATTCGGATGATATGGCTACCACAGTTGCTATATATTTTACATAACGCTCCAATTTGGATCCATAAATACTGGTTCAGTAGAATCGACACTTTATTTAGAAAGTTGATCTGGAAAGGGTGGACTCCCAGGATCCGGCTGAAAACCCTTCAACTTCAAATAACGGAGGGGGGGTTGGATCTTCCCCATCCAGAGAGATACTATCAGGCAGCACAACTACAGCATCTGTCGGGATGTGGGAAGAGAGAGGGGATAGATGGGAACAGCCGATTGATGTTGGAGTGTACCCCGCATGAAACGATAATAGAGGCACTAGAGGCAAGGTCCTTCAGCCCGAGACACCCACGTTGAAAATGGTCACCAAAATATGGAGTCAGGTTAAGAAGCAGATGGGCTATAGCGGAATCTTAGAAAACACCCCGCTATGGGACAATAATCAGCTACAGGAACTTAGAGAGATTGGAACGATAGTGGAATGGAAAAATCTGGGCATTAAGTATGTAGCACAGCTATACTCGGGGGGACATATGAAACCATTCTCAGAGTTAAGAGAGGAATTTGGGATTGCAAAGCACTCCTTTTATAGATATCTTCAGATCAGGCATGGGATGATCAAACAATTTACAAATGCACAGGTGGAAGTGGTCAATATGCCCATTCTGAATGTAGTGTCGGGGGCAGGCAGTAGTAAAGGCCTGATCTCGAGACTGTACGGAAGTCTGGGAAAAGGATCAGGAGGACGAGAGGGAACCCTTCAGCTAAAAGCTAGGTGGGAGGAAGACGTGGGCCCCCTGACGCATGAACAGTGGGGAGAAGTATTGAAAGCATGCCCCCAGGCCTCGATGGCCCCTTCGCAGAGGGCCTCCCAGCTGTTCATGCTTCACAGGGTATACTATACTCCTCAAAAGCTTTATAGATTTGGAACTAGACAGGATGATAAGTGCCCCAGATGCCAGCAAACGGGGGATCTCCTGCACATGTTGTGGAGATGCCCGAAGTTATACAGAAACTGGAAAAGGGTAGTGCAAACCATCAACTCAACGTTTAGAACCAAAGTGAAACTAGAAGCCAAACAATGTATATTAAGTGTAGTGGAGGAATCGAATGAGGCAATAGTGTTCAATTGCCTATTTCAAGCAAGGAGATTGATTGCACAAAAATGGCAGGCGACAACTCCCCCAACACAAGAAGAATGGGAAAGAATGATGGATGAAACACTGTGGAAGGAAAGGGATATTCACATAAAGAGAGGTAATTTCGCTAAATTTAAGAAAAAATGGGGCCCTTGGTTGGCCAGCAGGGGGTACCCACCTTAGAGGGAGCCTAGCTGGGAAACCAAGGGTTAATAATCCCCAGGTAGGGGATCCAGGCCAGGAGTCGGTGTGTGAGTAGGTGAATGAATGTACTGGGAGAATGAGGTGGGGTAGGGGCAAGAGGGGGGTGGGTGTGCGGGGTAGAAACGAAATAACAGGTGCACTGTAGTAATCTGTCTCTCCCCTCCTTTCTGTTGCTTTTTTCTTCGGGTGAAGGTTCCGGGCTTGGAACATTAGTAGAGTGACATGTACTGTTTAAATATTACTATTATGGAATTCAGTCACTTAGTATGCAAGCAAAGCAAATGTGTAGAATATGTAACAAAACACAAGAAAGCAAACAGGGGGGGAAAGGGAAGAGGGACGCATGTACCACAATGATGTAACCAAGGAAGGAAAAGTCTAAGACTGATAAGTTATGATTGACTCCTTTGGTGAGGTTATCTGAGTGGGAAAAAAAAAAAAAAAAAGAATGTGGGTAAGCGTGGTCAAGTAGCAAGCTAAGGTCAGGCAGGAAAATAGCAGAGCATGGTCAGGGACCAGCTGAGGTCAGAATACAGAAATCCACAGAGCAAGGTCAGAAGGAATGTATGATGCATGTATTGGTAAATCTATAGAGTTTACAAAATCCCTGCATTATCCTGCTGAATACAGATCTCTTGTTCTCTAAAACATCTATACACTTGAAACAAGTCCTTCCTCACAATGTTGGCTCCATCTTAGTATACTAACATTCAACTATCTCAGGAATGGAACATTCAACTCATTCATTTATGGCCAACTTTAGTAGCTACACATGAAATCTTCATCTTGGGTGGCTGGACAATCCTGGCACAAAAACTCCTTAAACGCAGTCAGCATAAAAGCCAGCTGTTGTTCATTTGGTAGAAACTATATAACAAAATCAACATTTTTAAGATCTTGATGAGAATATTCACATCAACAGAAGCCTTTGCCAGTCGACACTGTACTGTATCAAGATCTAAAATGTGGTCAGTCTACTGGTTTAACACTACTCAACTGGGTACAGTTTGGCAGTAGTGAGATATGTTAGTGTGTTATGGCCCATACTGTTTTCAAAGAGTGGACCACTGAGGTATAAAAAGGCTCTAGAAGATATAGGGGATAATGTGTATTTATCTTTTAGGTCTTGGGATAAGACTTTGTATCAGTGTACAGTCAGAACTCATGGGAAAAACTTGAATAAGACTGCACTGGGGCATAGGTAGTTCATTTTACCTTGGAAAGTAAATCTCTTGCTACAGATTGATCCCCCAGTTTAAAGTTAATTGTCTTTGTAACTAGTACCTCTTTCCCTTTGCAGTCAAGGAGTGATGCTGCCTGTCTTAAGCTCTCTATAAATCAATGGTAATTGCCTAGCAGCTGCAAAACTCCCTCACTTTGATAACTGTGCAAAGAATCGATCACTATTATATATTTACTTTATTATGCTTCATCCTCACCCACTCTTAAGTGACCACATTTATTGAATTATTTCAATAGATTATGTTTTTAAATTTAGGCCACTTTGTGCTGTATGACGCAACTCATTTTCTATTTAGGGTTGTTAAAATGATAATCAAGTCAGCTGCCTATATTAACCAGTTTTTAAAGTTGAAACTACTGAAGCAGCAACTTCAGAACTCTCAAAGGAGCTAAGCAATGAGTCTTAAAGAACATTTTTTTTGAGAATAGTATGACACAAAGAGATGTAATTTGTATTTGGTTATTTTTTGGGGTTGATATGGATCTGCCAATAACTGGAGGTTTAAGGTGAGATGAAGTGTGCCTTGCCTAGGGCTGCCAAGGACTTTTTACTCCTTGGGGGTTAGTCATCTATAAAAAAATCACAAAGTGCCATTTTTTATGTCTGGTAAAATTTGTTAGTGGTCCAGTAATTGTCAAGCGCCTATGGTAGTGAGCCCATGTGGATCCCCAGAGCATGGAGTCTAAGCCGCAGCCTGCTTCTTCACCAGGGCCCCCGATGGTGGGGATGAACTTGCAGCAAGCTGGAACCAGGTCACAGCCCCCAGGTACGCCCAGATGACAATGTGGAAACCACTCATGCGAGCAGAGCACAAACTGCAGGAGACTAAAGGAAATCCAGGAGACAGGCCAAGGTCAGTACAGGCAGCAGACAAGCACAGATGGTAGATGAAGCTGGGATTGGTACATGGGTACTCAGACACAGGATACACGGGTAATAGCAAATGGGAGCTCAGTGAACTATGAAATTGCTCAAGCAAGAAGCACTGAAATGAGAACGTGTATATGTAAGGAAGCAAACAGGGAGATGACCCAGGAATTACTAGAAGGGAAAAGGATATAAATCAACAGTAGGGCAGGCGACGCCCATAGGTGAACAGAGCAGCCCAGCAACACATGTGAAATGGAGTCACGGATCTAGCAGAATAGTAATCTGCAGGCTAGACTGTGACAGTAATACTTACTTTCCTCCGTTAACTCCCACCAGACATTATCATTTTTTCATTTCAATAGTATTTATTTGGTTTTGTAAGAAACAATACAAAACAGAGCCTCTGGGCATTCCCCGGCTCAAGTAAGATACAATTATATCATGCAGGTTGAATCATTTCTAGATACAAATCTGAAGATAATGAGATATAGATATATTAAGATATATTAAGAATAGCAGGAGCGTAAATTTTGGTGATAAGTTGAGTGGTATCTACTATAACAGCACAGTAGGGTTGAACAAATAGGTTGGTCAAGCGATACCTAAGGGTGATACTGTGGTCGTTGTTATTGGCATTGTAGCCTTATGTTCATGTGGGTAATAGGGCTTTCCGAGGGACTAGGGGCTTTCCCCCCTCACTGGACACCCCACAGGGGAACAAACTGTGTCCTGCGAGTGGGGGGCCGCGCCTGGCTTATCATGAAAGGGAATTCGATAGTTGGTGGTGACTCGGTTCGCCCTTTTTATTTTTATTTTTTGTTATCTAGCCTTCCAAGGTTTCCAACTTAGTGATGTTTTGTGAAATTTTCCATTAGCCGAAGCTAATAAAAGTTCATAGGTACAGTGAGTGTTTGTCATTTCTATAGTTTCTGGTATGTTCGGGGGGTTGGGGTCTTTCCAATGTCTGGCAATTGTGAGTCTAGCTGCCATGAGAAGTTGTAATGTTGAATATCTTGTGCATTGAGGGAATGACTTCCGAGTCTAGATTTAACAGCGCTAAACCCGGGACAATTATGATATGTTTGCCTGTTATTTTTGTTGTTAGCGTTTCAATTTCTTGCCAGAAGGAGGTTATCTTAGGACAGCTTCAGAATATGTGGGGAAGATCCCCTTTCTGGCCGCACTCACGCCAGCATTTATCTGAGGGTTTACCTTTGAATCGGGCAATTTTGTCAGGTGTCAAGTACCAGCGCAACAATAGTTTTTGGGATAGTTCCCATAGCTTTGTGCTTCTAGTCGTGTTGAATGTGAGTGTGCAGGCTTGTCTCCACTGCTCTAATTCGTAGGTTTTGCCTAGGTCTGTTTCCCATTTGAGTATGGCGTTGTGTTTTGTGAAGTTTGTTTTTTGTTGGAGTAGCCCGTATAGTTGGGATATTCCTTTTTTGTTTGGTGAAGTGGGGGACAGGAATGACCATGCTTTGAGGGGAATTAAACATCTCCAGTTGGGGATTTTTGAGAGGCAATGAGAGATGCGTAGGTACAAGTAGTGATCTTTAGGGGACAGTGTAAATTCTGACATTAATTGTGAGAATGGTTTAAGCTGATTGGTGGTGAACAGATCTTCTACGAAGGTGATACCTTATTTGTTCCAATTGGTGAAGGATACATTGTCTGTGACGTTCTCCAGGGCTTGGATTGGTGTTTTGAGTTGGTAAATGTCGTTGCCCAGGGAGGACTGGCCTATTAAGGATCTCCAGGCATTTAGGGATGCCGCCATTGGAGGGGAGATAAAGGATGGAGTAGCCACATTTAAGGGTGTACCCACTAGCCAGGATTTTAAAGTGTTCTTGGACGTGTATTGTGCTTCTATATTACCCCAGTGTGTTTCAGGAGAGGGAAGGAACCATTCTTTTAGTTGTGAAAGAATTGTTGCAGTGTGATAATCTTCAAAGTCTACGTACCCCATGCCTCCCGCAGTACGACGCTTGATGAGTTTGGTATGGGCAGATCTGGGTCTTTTTCCTTGCCATATGAATGTGGACAGGAGTGATTGTAGGGATTTGAAGTATTTTCGAGGGATAGGTATTGGGATATTCCTAAAAAGGTACAGAAGTTGAGGGAGGTGCAACATTTTAAATGATGCCAGTTTACCCACCCATGTGAATTTGAATTTTGATAGATTTTGTAGGTCTGTTTGGAGTTTAGTTTGGTAGGGAAGGTAGTTGGCCTGGAATAAGTTTTTGGTGGAGTTGGTTAATTGGATTCCCAAATAGGGAATGCTGTGGTCTGCCCAAGAGTACGGGTATAGTTGCTGAAGTAGGGAGGATTGTACACTGTCGATACCCAGCCCCAAGATAGAGGATTTAGCTTCGTTCACTTTATAGTATGATACTCTACTGAACCAATTTAGTGTGTTTTGTGCTGCAGCTAGTGAGGTGTTTGGGTTTGTTAATATGAGGATTACGTAGTCCGCAAATAGACTAATTTTGTGTTCCTGGGTATTGATTTTGAGGCCTGTTATTAGTTGGTTATTTCTTATGTGTTCTGCGAGGGGCTCGATTGTTAAGTTAAAGATCAAAGGGGAGAGGGGGCATCCCTGTCTTGTCCCATTTGTGATACTAAATGGTTTGGATATGCATTCTGAGGTAAATACTTGGGCTGATGGGGTTGTGTAAAGTGCCATGATTGCGTTGATGATGCGTCCTTGGAAACCGAATTTGTGGAGCACTGAGCGAAGATACTTCCAATGCACTCTATCAAACGCCTTCTCTGCATCCAGGGAGAGGAGCAGAGAAGGCGTTCCCGTGAGCTCTGCTTGGTGTATGAGATTTATTAGTCTTCAGGTAGCGTCAGAGGTTTGGCTGCCCTTGACAAACCCTGATTGGTCCTTGTTGATTAAGGATGGAAGGAATACCATTATTCTGTTTGCTAATAACTTAGCGTAGATCTTTAGGTCTATGTTAAGTAATGCTATGGGGCGGAAATTTTTAGGAGAGTTTGGGTCTTTTCCAGGTTTTGGCAGAGTGATAACTGTGGCATTCAACATTTCTGGGGGGAAGAGAGAGGAGGAGGCAGCGCTGTTGAAGATATCAAGTAGGTGTGGGTTTAGAATTTGGTGAAAGGTTTTGTAATATTCCCCTGAAAGACCGTCAGGTCTTGGGGCTTTGTTGCTGGGTAATTGGTTGATAGTTCGGTTAATTTCTGCTTGGGTGATGGGGTCATTTAGGTTGGACAATTGGTTTTCCGTTAGTTTGGGTAATGAAATGTGGTCTAGAAAGGTATTGATTTCCTCGGTAGATGGATGATGGGTGAATTTGTCATTTTGAATGTTATAGAGGTTGCTGTAGTAAGTACTAAAGGCATCTGCTATGTCTTTGGGATTAACCAATCGGTTGTTGGATTCTGGGTGGATTAGGTACTGAATTTTTGATTTTACGCGATGACCTTTTATTTGTTTGGCCATGGCTTTCCCTGCCTTGTTTCCCGTTGAGAAATTGTTGGCCTTTAGTTTACGGAAGGATTTTTCATGGGTCTGGAGTAGTAGATCACACAGTTCTTGAAGCAGGTTAAAGATTTTAGTCGTTGTTTCTGGGAGGGTGATTTTTTGTTTAAATTTTCTAATGTATTGATTTCTGCCATAATGGCGTCTAAGCGCTGCGTCCTCTCTCTCCTCGTTCTAGCCCCTAATTGAATAAGGATTCCTTGTATATAAGCTTTATGAGCACACCATGTAACCATCGGGTCCGCCACTGTGCCTGTGTTATTGAGAAAATACTCTTCAAGCATATCCGATATTGTTTTTCGTGTAATGTATTCTGTAACAAGTAATTGTTGGTTCGCCATAGGTATGAGTTGGGTTGTGATTTTTTGTTGAGTAGTGTAATAGTTATTGGCGCGTGGTCGGACCAGGTGGCAGCATGGATCTCAGTTGATTGAACATTTTGTAAAAGCCATTTATCTAGAATGAACAGATAGATTCTTGAGTAAGAGTTGTGTCTTGGAGATAGGTATGTGTAGTCTCTTTCTTCTGCGTGACCACATCGCCAGGCATCGTAGAGATCATTGGCGCTTAAGAGTGGGTTTAACGATGGTGAGTTTCTTTTGGGTGTGGAAGTTGAGTCCAGTAGGCAGTCTGGGACTAAATTGAAGTCACCACAGATGAGTAGGTGCCCTTGTTGGACCTTTTTTATTTTTTTGAGCATTTTGTTGTGGAATGAGATCTGTCTCTGGTTTGGAGCGTAGATAGATGACAGGGTGTATTTGATGGTACATATAATGATGAGGTATCGGCCGTTGGAATCTGTGATGCATTGATGAAGCTGGAAAGTTACTGTATCTCTGATCGCGATTAGAGTCCCTCTTTGTTTTTTGGAAAAATTAGCCTGGAACACATGGGGAAAAGATTTGTGATTGCATTGGGGGGATTTGTCTGCCATAAAGTGTGTCTTCTGGACACATATGATGTCACTACGGAGTTGCAAAGCGGTTTTCCAGAGGGATGCCCTTTTTACTGGGTGATTCAAGCCTCTGGCATTTAGGGATAGAACAGTGATGGCCATTTTGTGAGTTTGGAGTGTGTAGTGTTGTCACTTACTTTCGCTGGTGAAGCCAGGTGCAGGTGGCTTTGGCGGTTGTTCTGTTGGGAGGGGTTGACACAATCTCTAGTGTTTGTGGTTTGCCTTGGAAGGGTAGGCTGTGTGTAGATCCTGCAGGATAAACTCAGTGAGGATATTATAACAAGTCTCTTGGTGTTAGGTATCAAAGTCAGCCTGAGCCACTGGAAGTGGTAATCAGAAAGGTAACAGAAAAACAATAAAACATACTAAACCTGAGATTCTTCAATCGTAGGTCCGAGCAACACTCGGTTCTAGTTTGTAACGAGCAGCTGTAAGGACGAGCAATGTTTGATCTTGGCTCACAACGAGCCTGGATGCTAACTTCTTAGAGTCCAAATCATACAAAATAACAAAAAGACAATGGAAAGACTAATGGTGAAGGTCACCGAGTCCGACTGAAACTATGGATTGTGGTTCTCTGAACAATATTATAGGAGTGACTCAAATAGGACGTCCTAGATGTGTGTCGGATGGGAAGGTTCCGTTTGGTGTTTGTGATCTCTAACACAGTTGGGGAGGGTTGTCTTGTTGGCGGTTTCGGTGGACGTGGACCGAAGTGGTCGCTTTCATTCACTGTTGTGATGTGTGAGGTTTGAGTGTTTTACCGGTAGTGACAAGA
>BLSH010348597.1:64840-75413 GCA_018402905.1 Glandirana rugosa
TTTGATTTTAATTTATTTTCCCTCTCCCCATTTTTTTGTAGGGCACTTGCCCTAGTTTGAAGATGATTTTAGAACAGTTATGTGGCTTCTACCGTTAATTAATACTTTTCAGACACAGTTTGAAGATGATCCACATTCACCTCCATTTTTGCATTTTTTATGTTTTTATTTTTTTAAAAATATTTAAAGTTATTTCCCTGTCCCCATTTTTTTGTAGGGCACTTGCCCTACCCTTACCCCCATTTTACTTCCTTTTGCAGCCCTCTGGGGCTTTCCAGGACTTTCCTACAGCCATTTTTGTGCCTAAAAGTTCGGGTCCCCATTGATTTCAATGGGGTTCGTTGTCCGTGCGAGCGTTCGGTTTCCGTCCGGACACGGACCCGGACTTTGTCCCGAAGTTCGGACGGACCAGCAGAACCCGAACGTCCAGGTGTTCGCTCAACTCTATTCACAATGCTACTTAATTGCAACCTCCTGGGAGATTAACAGAAGGTATAATGATTCACCTGTAACAGTCAGGCAGTTTATAGGTTATCTTAAATAATAAAGAGTACTTTGAAATAAAGAGCACCTAATGTGGAATATTTCTAAAGCCAATCAGAGATTGTTTACTACATAGAAAAGAGTAAGTTCTCGTTGAAGCAAACATTTCTTTAGAAAAGCTAGAGAGCTGACATTGCTGACCTCCTAAAAGTGTAAAGTGTCTGGCTCTCATGCTCATCCACCAGCTTCAATATATATGAAACAAATATGCAAACCAGGAATGATAGAAGTCAGAAATCCTTCCATGCAAATCTATCCTAAGTTTATGATGCACAGTTTTAAAACCAGAGAGTCAGTTTGTTTGTCAGGTAACTGTCATTTGTACAATAAGAAGTCAGCAATGGTAGCCTGCCTGTTCCTTTAATTTGATTATTGGCCAAATCAGGAAGAAATTCTGTGACAGATTTAAGTAGTATAGCACAGCAGAGGTCAGTTCTTTTAGTGCCTGTCTCAGTGAGAGTTTTGCACATCTTTAGGCACCCTAGGGTCTTCTATAAAACACAGATTTCTGGGGGCGTGGTCTGAACGCAGAGCCGAGCGGACGCTGGAGAGAGGAGCTCCCGTCATCCATACACAATCTACAGGAATCCTCCGTCCAGGGACCTGGGTAAGAGGCATCCATACCTGAACTAGCCTCCCCGTCCCTTTAGCTTCATCCCGGGCCCTCTATTTCGCGGATCGGTTGTTACGATCCGCGAAGCCCCAAAATCGAGGCCCCGGCTTTGCGGCCTAGGAGCGGCGACACGGGCACGGCACCTTGCGGACCCCGGCCTTCCCCATCCGCTCACCCTGGCCTCTCTACTCACTACCCGGATCCCTGAAGGACACCTTCTATAACTGTGGCACCTGAGGGAGCTGGACGTATGGGAGAGGAGCTCCTGGGGCCTACACAGCCCAGCCGCCGCCATCTTTGAGGCCGGAACGGTCTGTTCTTGCTACGATAGCGGCATCGCTCCAGGGGGCCACCTACCCTACCACCCTCTGCCCGCCTGAGCATCCTCCCACCCCCCGGAGACCGGGGCAGGACTGATCCCAGCGGACCGTTCCCGTTGCGGCCTTCTGGAGCCTGGAGCCGGCCGCCATCTTGCTCCACCCAGCCTCTTACACATATCAGCAAGCAGGTTTAGGCTTCCCCCTTACAAAAACCTACTCCACCTATTGCCTATCCGCTCCTGGAGCAGTGCACGGAGGTCCCCTGATCCGACCTATACTGTGAACTGTATATGAGGTACGCTGGGGCCTGGAGCTGTCGGCCATCTTGGTCCACCCAAAAGTGTCTTTTTTATATATATATTGCTCCTGGACTAGCTTGCTCCCCTGTGGTCCCCCCCTCCCCCCGAGGTGAACACTGGGCATTCATATTGCAGATGAGATCCCTGAGGGGTATAAGTCCAATTATGCAAACATGGTGAACCACGCTCGCTGAGCCCCGTGGAGGCCTGGCCCAGACAGGCTGCCTTTAGACGCCAGAACACCCACTTTTTCTGCTACTGACAAGATGGCACACATCACTCACCTCCCTGACCCTGCTGACCCTCAGCAGAGTACAATGCAGCGTTACTTACTCCGCACACCCCAACCGGATGCCCGGACAGCTAAGCACAAGAAGGCGACAAGCCACAATATGGGGAAACACAAGCCCCCCCCCCAGCCACATGGAAAGTGACGGGGACTCGGACGCTGGTGTTGCTCCCAGGTCGAATTCCTCTGTAGCTCCTTCTACAGTCCTGGAGCACCCCGCCACAACCCTCATTGCACCTGGGGAGGCCCCAAGATCCGAGGCCTCTGCCCTCCTGTCAGCCTTCCGGACTGAATTCGAATCCTGGGCAGCAAAAATGGAGACCTCCCTCCACAGGGACATGCAGGCCCTTCAGCAGCGCATAGTTGCAACGGAGACCACAGTTTCCACCATAGTCAATACCCAATCCACTCATGAAGCACGCATCACTCTCCTGGAAACAGCCTCTAGAGATCACCTGCACCGTCTACGACAGCACCAACTGCGCATAGATGATGGTGAAAATAGGAGCCGCAGGAACAACATCAGACTACAGGGTATCCCTGAGGCCACAACTGCAGCTGACTTAAGAGTGACTGTTACCACCATTCTCAATCTATTATTGAGCAGAGAGACCTCCTCTCCTATAGAGTTGGACAGGGTACACCGGGTGGGGGGGCCCAGGAGAGACAACAGTGACCGCCCTCGGGATGTTCTCTGCAGGGTGCACCACTTCACCCTTAAGGAAGAAATAATGCGTAAGGCATGGCAACTGGGCACAGTAGACTTCGATGGCTCTCAGGTTCACTTATATCCTGACCTATCCCGTAACACCCTTTACATGCGTCGGGTAGTCCGACCCCTACTGGAGATGATACGCCAATCTGGAGCGACCTACACTTGGGGTCACCCTTTTAGCGTCAAGGTGTCCAAAGCTAACAACAAGTTCACTCTGTCTGAACCGAGCCAGCTTCCAGCCTTCTTCCTTTTTCTGGAACAGGAACCGATCACTGTGCCGAACTGGCTGGACCCCCAGGAGGAGAGCCCGGGATTCCAAGGCGGTGGTCCCCTATCACAACGCCGCAGGCGCCCGAGGTCCAGGTCCTCTTCTATGGGCCCTAGAGTACGCCGACCGACTTCCCCAGAAGATTAACTGACTGATCCCTGACATTCCCGAAACACCTGTTAATACGTTTTTCAGTGGACTCATAAGGTGGCAAGTATTACTTGATTTGCTACACAAAGGTATAATAGAGACCCTCTCAGGACTGGTTATACAGCCTTCTCAATAGACTAAAGAGACGGTCTTGTGCTCTTATGCGGTATGCAATCTGGTTATCCGTTTGATCTTCGCCCTGCCCTTCGCTGATGTTATCTATTCGGCTGGAGTTCGGGCGAACATCGGACTCCATTGGTGACATTATATTGTACCTTAGATATGTGATAGGCTGGCATTTGGGTATACCCCCCGGCTCCTGTTCGCCCCGGTCGGGTCGCGGCACCGCTCCTAGGACGGAATTATTATAATGTAAAGTGACCTACGGGTCCCCTCTAAATGTCTCTGTGGCTGATGGTGTCGCGCCCGGCGGAGGCGGGGGGTGGGCCGGATGGAGGGGAGCTCCCACTGCCCTCTTTATGTTTTGGTGGGCCGCTGGGACCTCTCGCACAATGCTCCTCAGGGGATCCTCATGTCTGGCCTTGATCTTGCTGGTTATACTTTGAAGTTATGTGTTTCCATATGGCTACGATAAACCTTTTACGGCCCCTTCTCTTCTTATGCACAGGTTCTTCCCCCCTTTCAATGCTATTGTCCTTATGCTAGGCTGTATATGAAATCTATGATATTTATGGTCAGGCACTGGGGGACGCATTACCCTTATCGGCCTCCGGGAGCTACCATGGTAATCTCCCCTCCGGGGGGAGGAGTGGCTCTCGGCATGCCTATTACCCGTCAGGGCCATTCGCCCTCCTTCAGTTTTGCATTTATATTACCTCCATGGTGAGTGATGAGTATTATAGCATGTTAATTGTTGTGGTTTAAAATGTTCTACCCTACCATTTTTGCCTGTTCTGGTTCTGGGCCCACGGATAGGCTCTCTCCAACACGCCTACCCACCTACAAATAGGTTAGGCACGTACTGTGCCTTGAACGTGTTTCTACACTTGGTGTTCGGCGGAAGCTGACATCTTAGTAATCCCAGGCCCAATAAACAGAGCCTCCTACCTGGTCTATACCACTCACGCATTTGTATCTGTGAATATTTATTTACATTGACACACTGTCCCCCCCCCCCCTCACCACCCATCCCCCTTGTACTTCCTGATTTCCATATTCCCTTTCACCCTGCCTTGCTTCTCCTGCTTTTTTCTGGCTAATCTCTCTTTTTCTTTTCAGTCTCTCCTTTACTCTTTTTTTTAAGGCAATACACCATGGCTCACACAATGTCATTTCGCCCGAAATTGAAGCTCTGCTCTTATAATGTCAATGGCTTCAATACCGCCTCTAAAAGGGGCCAAGTTCTCTATCAGATGCACAAACAGCAGGTTAATATATTGCTTTTACAGGAAACTCATTTTCGCTCGGACTCTGTCCCATCCTGCGCCAATCGTTACTTTAATAGATGGTTCCATAGTACGAACACCACTCAGAAAACTAAAGGAGCTACTATTGCCTTCCATAAGACGCTCCCGATCCAACTCATAGATCAACTCTCCGACCCTCAGGGGAGATATATATTTGTAAAGATCTCCTTTGGGGATCGTTATTTACGATTGCCAATCTCTACCTACCAAATGTTGACCAAATACCAGCTGCACTACAATACTTGAAAAAGCTGTCGACCTTCGTGGAAGGCAAGGTGATTCTAGGAGGAGATTTTAATGCTCCTCTGGATCCTCTGTTGGACTCTTCAACCTCCCGCACCTCGTTTTCCTTCACTAAACTGAGGACCCTCAGGAAATCTCTCCACGACTTCCATCTAGTGGACGTTTGGAGGGTTCTCCATCCCAAACACAGGAACTACACTCACTTCTCGCAGGTACATCACACATATAGTCGTATTGACTACTTTCTCATTGATCACAGCTGCCTAGACTGGTCACCTGACTGTGACATAGGAGCAATGGTATGGTCCGACCATTCTCCTATCTACCTGACTTTGACAGTTCCCTCTACCCCAGTGAGGGAATGGGCGTGGCGCCTAAACAATTCTCTTCTCGAGCATCCCGATTGTATACAGACAATAACAGAAACCATATCCAACTTCTTTACAGATCATATTACCGATCCCACCCCCCTCCCGACTCAGTGGGAGGCACTTAAGGCGGTCCTGCGGGGAGCCTTTATACAGATAGGGACTCGTCTGAAGAGGGTGCGCATGGCAAACATAGCAGCTGCTGTAGATAAGTTGTGTGCATTAGAAACTCGCCATAAACAAGCCCCGACACCCCAAGCTCTCTTAGAGGTCACGACAGCTCGCTCTCAACTTCGTGACCTATACGAGGCTTCGGCACGAACTTACGCTGATAAGCTAACTTTTCACCAATACAAATTTAGAGACAAGTGTGGTAGACCGTTGGCCCGCTCTCTACATCCTGTCTCACCTTCCACTTTTATTCCACATGTCCGGACTCCGGCTGGGGAATTGGTCAGTGAACCCCTGAAAATTTCACAAACGTTTGGAGACTTTTATCGTTCTTTATACAACTTGACTCCCGAGGCGACCCACCCTCCCTCGCCCACGCTTGAGAAGGAAGTCACGACTTACATAGCAGACACAGCACTCCCCTGCTTAGCAGACGATACTGTTAAAGACCTCGAGTTGAACATCACAGAAGACAAAGTAGCGACAGCAATAGCCATTACGCCTTCAGGTAAAAGTCCTGGCCCGGACGGTTTTACCCCTAAATTCTATAAGACATTTAAAGCCCTATTAGGTCCTTTCTTAACTAAAGTCTTTAATCCCCTATCGGATGGCCAGACGTTTCCCCCGCAGACTCTCGAAGCCCACATAGCTGTCATCTTAAAACCTGAGAAAGACCCATCCCTATGTGCAAGTTATAGACCCATCTCGCTGATTGGAGTAGACCTTAAAATTTTTGCCAAAATCCTCGCCCTCAGATTGCAGCCCTTGCTCCCAGACCTGATCCATCTAGATCAGGTGGGATTTGTCAGCGGCCGCGAAGCAAGGGACAACACTTTAAAAACCCTCCTACACACGGACTATGCGCGCACGCAGAAAATCCCCCTTTGCCTACTAACTGTTGAGGCAGAGAAGGCTTTTGACCGAGTAGATTGGCAATTCCTTCAAAAGTCTTTGACGCAAATTGGTCTTGGGCCGAATATGATGTCCCGAATCATGTCCCTATATTCCTGCCCGTCTGCCAGGATACGTGTGAACAGCTCACTTTCCCCCAAATTTCCAATCCACAATGGGACTCGACAAGGCTGTCCCTTGTCCCCCTTACTATATGTCCTGGTCATGGAGCATCTAGCATTTGCTATAAGGAACAACCCGCACATTCTGGGTGTTTCTGTAGGCCCCATTAACTCTAAACTGGCATTATTCGCAGATGACCTGCTTCTTTTCGTGACGCAACCAGTCCAATCTTTACCACACATCCTCCAGGAATTCCATCGATTTGGCACAATGAGTAACTTTAAAGTTAATTATGCCAAATCTGAAATACTGAATGTTTCCTTGACAAAGAAGACCCTCCAACGCCTAGCGAGAACATTTCCATTCAGGACTGGCTCTGCATCTATTCGATACTTGGGGGTTCAAATAACTGCGGACACGACCCAACTGCTATCTAAAAATTTCCTTCCCCTTCTACTCAAAACCAAATCTGATCTCTCTACTTACAATAAGAAAACATTATCCTGGCTGGGTAGGATAAATACTCTAAAAATGGACGTACTCCCTCGATTCCTTTATCTTTTTCAAACACTACCGATCCTCATACCCTCTGACTACTTTAAGAAGCTCCGTCGATTGTTCTCTTCGTTCATCTGGAAGGGAGCCAGGCCTAGACTGCGCTACGAAATGCTTTCTCTCCCAAAAACGCGGGGTGGCGCTGGCGCTCCGGATGCTCACATCTATTATAAAGCAGCAGTCCTGACAAGAATACTCGACTGGTACCATCACTCCCCGACTAAATTGTGGGTCCAAATCGAGAGCCAATTAAACTCGACAGATCTTCGGGCTCTACCGTGGTCATCCATCAAGGCGCCGCAGGCCCCCTCGATGTGCGAACTCACCCGACAAACCCTGACTGTCTGGCATCACCTGAATGCTACGGGACTCATCTCTAACCCAAAAGGGCCAATGACTCCCCTGTTTGGGACTCACGATTTCCCTCCAGCCTTACAAGGTCAAGTCTTTGGCCCATGGAATAAGCAGAATCATAGACGACTAGCTCAGATACTTCGCCCTGACTACTCCCTGGCCACAGGCGCTCCAACTGAGAACCCCATCTCTACACGGATGCGGTGGCTCCAGATGCAACAGGTGAAGTCTTACATACAAGGCCTTTCATCTCTACCTGCGGTTCTGACAGACCCCTCTGCTTTTGAGTCCCTACTACTCCAGACCGACCCGCCAGAGCATACAGTTTCACAACTATACGCTCTCATACATCTGGCCACCTCCCCAAACTTGCCCCCTTACACAAGGGCATGGGAATCAGATTTGGGTCATCCAATCTCCCCTATCGATTGGCAAAAATGCTTCATACTGACTCACAAATTGTCCCTAGCCCTGCAGAATCAGGAAAAGGGGTTCAAAGTACTGACCCGATGGTATCGCTGCCCATCCACTCTACATATCATGGACCCTAAAATATCAGACACTTGCTGGAGATGCTCTCTGTCTAGAGGGACTATCCTACACATTTGGTAGGAGTGTCCCCCCATACGCAAATTTTGGCAAACGATCTTCGACCTATACTGTAAACTCATGGCAACCTCTATTGTCCCTTCGCCAGAGATAGCGCTGCTGTCCATTCTCCCAGGCACGCTGAAATCTGTTAAAAAGGATGTGCTACGCCACTTTTTGGCTGCTGCCAGGGTGGTGATACCTAGACATTGGAAGTCAACGGCTGTGCCCTCTCTTGGGGATTGGGCGTTGGAGGTTGATAGGATCAATGGGATGGAACGACTGTTGGCGCAGGAGACAGACAACCTAGAGCAATTCTCCAAGACCTGGTCTTCCTGGTCTTTGTTTAGATACTCAGAGGGATTTGTTCCCTGGACAGAGGAAAACTCCACTGCTCCACCAAATGAGCCTACATGACATGATTCCTTGCCATCTGCTCTTTTCCTACGCTCTCCGTCCTACTGCTCTCCTTCTTGACCCCCCTATCGCTAAACTCCTCCTCTTTTACTTTTAAAGCTTTCCCCCGCCCTTCCTTCTATCATTATTCTTCGAGTATGAGGACGCCCCAACTTTAGGTTCAATGCAGGCCCACTGCAGCCTTGACATCATACTTCTTCTGTTACATAGTTTAGAGATACTACTGTGAGCGTATATGTTATATAAGGAAGTGAGCATCGCTCAAACTGCTGAAAGCGGTGCACACAATCTCCTATCCGGAATTTCCAGTAGATTTGGGTCATATATGACTCATAGTTATGTCGGATTCATCTATCATAGTCCTCTGTTATTTGTCAGATAATCATAGAGATCTTCTGTACCGTATGTCGATTTAACGTTTTCTTATGTTCTCTTGTGGACTGCGATATACTCTGTACAATGCTTTTTCCTTTCAATAAAATCAGATTGAACTAAAACACAGATTTCTATTTGAGTGCAAGCTGAAAATAAAACTATGATGGCTTTTTGTCTTTTAAATGTTTTGTTGCATGTTGACATTAAGGGGTTGGGCACTTTGCAAAGTGCAGTTGAACTCATTTATTGCTCCAGAGCTTAATAAATAAGCAGAAGCTCTGCTGACCTCCATCATTCAATCATGAGCAAGCAAAATTGTTGTTTCTTTTATTTTCCTTGCATGTGATTGGGTATTCTTTGCAAAGTGAAGCTTTACCTCATTTACTAAGCTTTGGGGCAACTGCTCTTTGCAAAGTGTACCGTTTATTTGCCTTTAGTAAATCAACATCTATGTCTTTACAAAAAGATAATTCATACAGGGTTTTATTCCCCAAAATGTGAGTGGATGTTTGTGATCACTTCACCTCACCATAATTCAGGTCAACTGTGTTTGCAGAGAATATGGGATTTTCTAATAGAAAAGTCCAGCACTACCTGTTTGTACTCTGGCTGTCATTTTAAAAGTCAATATGGTAATGTATGAACTAGCAGAGGAAGGGAGTGTGTCTGACTCATTTAGCTGTCTGTGCTGAATACACTTGAAGGAGATCTGCCCAGTCTATTCACAGCATAGGTGTAAGTGACTTAGCATCAGTATCGAAGTACAGACTCCAAGGCACTTTCTACTGGCTGCAAATTATATACAACCGACTGAGCGACCACCTTGCCGAGAATAACCTTCTTGATCCCCTTCAGTCTGGATTTCGCCCTCAACACTCCATAGAAACTGCCCTCCTAAAACTAACAAACGATCTACTGACAACCAAAACCAATTGAAACTATTCTGTACCCCTACTCCTGGTCCTTTCTGCTGACTTTGACACAGTTGACCACCCCCTCCTCCTCAAAAAACTCCATGCCTTTGGTCTCCATGACTGTACGCTTCATTAGTCCTCTTCCTACTTATCAAACCTCACCTTTAGTGTTACTTACAATTCTACTTCCTCCTCTCCTCTTCCTTTCTCTGTTAGGGTCCCCCAGGTTTCTAAGCCAAGGACACCCACATTTATCTCTCTACCCCTCAGCCCACTCCTTCTGTCTCCTCATGTATCACTAAATTACTAACAGACATATCAGTCTGGATGTCACAACACTTCCTCAAACTCAATCTATCCAAAACCAAGCTCATAATATTTCCTCCCCCACGTGCCTCTGCCCCTGATCTCATTGTCAAGATTGATGGCACAACTATCAGCTCATCCCCGCATTCCAAGGTTCTAGGTGTAATCCTGGACTCTGATCTATACTTTAGGCCCCACATCCAATCACTGTCTAAATCTTGCCACTAGTGTTGAGCGAACCCGGACTGTAACGTTCGGGTCCGTACCGAACTTTTGGGTGTCCGTGGCACGGACCCGGACCCGGACATTTCAAAAATCGTTCGGGTTCGCGGTTAGTGTCGGTACGGTAATCATCCGTACCGACACTACCGAAGATTCCCGTTTGGTCACTTTGTGAACAACTAACCGACGGGACGTCGAAGAGTTGTGCACCTCATTTTATCGTCTTGGGGCCTGGCTTGGGCTTGCTAAAAACTTTACAGGCCCAGGCCCAGGCACGGTGCCTGTGGGTTTTCAAGCCATGCCTGGGCTTGCAATGTCAGGCCCAAGCGAGTTGTGATCACCGTTCTAAATCTGTCACTAACCTACACCCCGGATTTCATATCTAGTCTCAGGTCCTAATGTGGATCTTGGAACCTTACGCC
>BLSH010348597.1:88536-108729 GCA_018402905.1 Glandirana rugosa
CTTATACACATCTCCACATCCACCCCCCTTCCCATTTTTTAAATTTGATTTTAATTTATTTTCCCTATCCCCATTTATTTGTAGGGCACTTGCCCTAGTTTGAAGATGATTTTAGAACAGTTATATGGCTTCTACCGTTAATTAATACTTTTCAGACACAGTTTGAAGATGATCCACATTCACCTCCATTTTTGCATTTTTTAAGTTTTTATTTTTTTAAAAATATTTAAAGTTATTTCCCTGTCCCCATTTTTTTGTAGGGCACTTGCCCTACCCTTACCCCCATTTTACTTCCTTTTGCAGCCCTCTGGGGCTTTCCAGGACTTTCCTACAGCCATTTTTGTGCCTAAAAGTTCGGGTCCCCATTGATTTCAATGGGGTTCGTTGTCCGTGCGATCGTTCGGGTTCCGTCCGGACCCGGACCCGGACTTTGTCCCGAAGTTCGGACGGACCAGCAGAACCCGAACTTCCAGGTGTTCGCTCAACTCTAGTTGTCAACTATTGACAACCACTTTAAACTACAGGTAAGCCTGTAATAAGGCTCAACTGTAGCATCCCTGTATATCTCCAAAACCTGTATGGAAATTTATGCTATACTGGCATGAGCCGATGTCATTTGGCACATTCACAGTGAAGAAACGGCATCAGTGCCGTTTCTTCACTGACAGCGTGCCGCGATTGGCAGCTCCCATGCGCATGCGCGGGAGTGACATCACGCGACTGCAGCCAGTCACAGCGCCAGGGTTTGCAGCCCCAGAAGGAAGAGGGGCGGATATGGATGCTTCCTACTGTGGGCACAGCGTGGGCGTCAATGGCAGATAAGTGGCACATAATAAGCTAGTATGCGATGCATACTAGCCTATTATGCTTCTACATTGCAGGTGAATAAGAGGAAGTAAATCCATCAGGGTTTACTTCAGGGTTTACTTATTCTTTAAATGGGACAAAATAGCAGGGTCCACTACAGGGAGATTAATGGTGTCTAAAAACTTTGCAATTGTGTATGTTGGTTGGATCACTACGGGATCATCCTTCAAATTATAAAGAGATGACGAGTAGTATTTTTGAAAGGAATTGGCAATGCCTTAAGGATGATAGACCAGAGTGTTAGTTGTGGGGCCTGTGATAAAGGAAAGTTGGGTTTTTGATTGTCTAGATTTTAGCATGGAAGCTAGAAGCTTACCAGCTTTGTTGCTATGAGAATAGTATTTTGCATTGACCCTTTTTAAAGATTTTTCCTGTTCTGACATTAAGAGCCGGTTCACACTGAGGCGACTTATCAGGTGACTCAAGTCGCCTGACAAGTCGTCCCCATGCAGTGCAATGGAACCGTTCTAATAGGAGCGACTCAAGTCGCTCCGACTTAGAAAAAGGTTCCTGCACTATTTTCGGGGCGACCTCAGCACGACTTGCATTGACTTCTATGGAAAGAAGTCTCCTTGCAAGCCGCGCTGAGGTCGCCTGGAGCGGGGCGACTTGCTTTGCCCTGCAAGTCATGCCGCTCCAGTGTGAACCGGCTCTAAAAGTAGAGAAAGCTGCTCCAGGGGAATAATTAATTTAATGAAATTCCAAAGACCTCCTGTGCAGGTTCTAGCTTCGGTCTGCCAGCCGTAAGTGAACTCAGGAAAAAGGATCAGCTGCACACCGACATGGAGGAAAGTCCTTTATTGTGGCATCAAGAGATAATCCAAAATGACATGACACACCGCAAGTGCTAAAAGCCTAAAAGAGTGAACACGTTTTACACATCTACTTGTGCTTACTCATCACAAATGATGAGTAAGTACACGTAGATGTGTGAAACACGTCCACTCTTTCAGGCTTTTAGCACTTGCGGTGTGTCATGTCATTTTGGATTATCCTACTATTTTGTCCCAGTTAAACAAGCCCATCACTGCCCAAGATCCTTTTTCCTGACATTAAGTGTAGCCTAAGTAAAGGCACTTCATTAAGTCATCAATAATTTTTTGAGAGGGGAATACTTTACATTGATTTTCTAAGGCTTTACTTTGTAATAGCAGTGAGTTTACAGCTTGCGTCCTCCATCTTCTCTCCCCCGATGCCAATTGAATCAGTAGACCTCCACTGAACGCCTTATGGGCACACCAAACATTAAATACATTGATATCTGAACTAGGATTCAGTTGGAAAAAGTATTTTAATTGTAGATCAAGCGTCTTCCGTGTAGATTGAAGAGACAGAAGAAAAGTGTTATTGCGCCATAGTATGGAGGGGCTCACAGAATGGGCATCTTGAGTTGTCATGGACACTGGAGCATGATCCGACCATGTGATGGAGTAATTTGTTGCAGATGATATTTTGTTGAGCAGTGCTAGGTCCAGCAGGCACATATCAATGTGGGAGTAAGACTTGTGAGCTGAAGAGAAGTGTATAAAGTTTTTCTCTATGGGGTTAATGCACCTCCAGGCATCATATAATCCTGATTCAGGCAAAAAAAAAGTTGGAATGGATGGTCTTAGTTTATGTGAGGATGTTGAAGTTTCTACATTAAGATCCATCGTGGAGTTGAAGTCACCACAGGCAAAAAGACTTCCCTTTTGAACCTTGTTAATGCGCCTATAAAGTTTCCGAAGGAATCTAAGCTGTTCCACATAAGGTGCATAAAAGTTCACAATAGTAAAGGTACAATGTTTAAGTCACACGTAAAAGAAGGGCGCATGAATGCGGACTCGAGGACGGACATGCCCTGAGTGAGCTTCGCACATCCCTGGCCCAATACAGCTAACAGCGGAAAAAAGGGTTAGAACAGCCAATTTGGCCTGGAGGTGTCCCCCATCGGGTGATGCAGTGGTAGACATCTGGTCAGCCTAAAAAACGGTCCTATAAACAGGGAAACCAGAGTGGAACGGCACGCTCCTCTCCAGGACAGGCACAGTCCACTAAGATGGCGTCCAAGCGAGGCCCAGGCTCTTCCAAAGCACAGAAGGCCACAGCGGTGGTGGAAACAGCCACACACCAGATGGAACAGGCGTGGGACCCCTTCTCCTCACAATCGTCAGAGGAACAGGAGACAGGACAACGTGGTGAGTGCTTCTCTCTGCCCCCGCCATCCAGCTCTCCTTCCGACAAACATTGCTGCGCAGATTCCCCTACATCCTCCATGGATAGACACATGGCTGATATGGCGGATCTGCTATTAAGCCAACCCAGCCCAGACAAGGCCCTACGTGTGGCACAAGCAGTCCCTCATGCAGGGGACTCAGTGCTATTAGCACATTTTTTCACAATTCTGCAACAAGAGCTTTCTAAAGCCTGTACTATCATCACCACAGACCTCAAGCATGATATTCAGAGAATAGGGGAACTATTTGATATAATCGAATCTAAGGTGGACAATACAGTCACATGAGTTAACCAAAACTCAAATATGATTTCAGAGCTCCAAAACAGATTGCAAGAGGCCTATGCAAAGATCGAAGATTTAGAGAACAGTTATACAGTAATCTGTGGATCAGGGGTCCCCAGAAAGCCATACTGATCTGGAGAGAGCAGTCAGAGACCTGATGAAGAATTTGATACCAGAAATATCTCCACGTGAAATGGAAATTGATAATGTCCACCGTGCTTTGACAGCCCCTAGATCTGATGGTCTGCTAAGGGATATACTAGTGAAGCCCCACTATTATCACATAAAAGAAAAATTAATGTTTGCAGCCAGAAACAGACCAAATCTGACCCTGTTTGGGGCATCTATCCAGCTCTTTACTGACTTGGCGCCATCTACAGTCCAAAAGCAGAGAACTATGAAACCTCTACTGCAGCAGCTAATCAGCCAATAGATAAAATACAGCATTTCCATTTACACTGTCCTTCACATTTAGGCCTCATACACACGGACATTTTTTGACGCCGGAGTTTTCTGGCGTTTTTTGCAGCTCTCCATGTTAGTCAATGGCCCCATAAAAACGTCGGCGTTTTTGAGCTGTAGGTGGCGTCGGCTTTAGTGAGCAGAAAGTAGAACCCATGGCCATCGTGTTCTGAGGCTGTAACGTTTTGACGTTTTTTGACGCCGACGCCACAAAACGCCAGCAAACGCCACCTAATATTGTACCGGCGTTTTCCGGCGTTTTTTGACGCCGATGTTTTCAGGTTGAAAAATAGCAGAGGGATGATTTTTTTTTAAAAAACGCCTATTGACGCCGATGCTCACTAACGCTCAAAAACGCCAATGCATAACGCCGAAAAACGTCAACTTTTTTTCCTTGACGTCGGACCCGACGTTTTGTTTATTTTTTTAGATATGCCCGTGTGTATGAGGCCTTAAAGGGAAAACACTCCTTTTCTACATTCCAGGATGGAGAAGAATTTCTACTGGAATTGGGGATCATATCACGTGATTCCCAGACTAAGACAACTCCCGCCCGACAAACAGTCCTCTGTCACCCCTTTGGATGGAACAAAGACCATCGACATCTAGGAGATCGTCCCCAACCTCCTGAACATCACTAACATTAAACTCCCCATTATGGGGGGTGAAGGCAATCCCTTATCTCAGGAACCAAGACTTGACCTGATCGCACCATTGTTGTGCCTGTTCTGGATACACAGTTAAGAGCAACCTTTGTTTTTTTTTGTTTTTTTTATTATATAAATTTATTAAGAGTTTGCTTTTTTCATAACAATTTAATGATATTTAACAACAGCTAAAATAAAAGCACTCACCCCTATTACAATCTTGCAAGGGTATATCATCATATTGTAAGCAAAACATTTCTATTCCTATTCCCTCACCCTCCCCTCCCACATCCCAGCATACCTCACACCTCCTCCCTTCTTCATTTCCCTCCTCCCTTCCTCCCCTCTATCTCCAATGGGCATATGTCATTATTCCAGCGAGGTTACTAAACATTTAATATATCCGCACTAGAGGGGAAGAGAAAAAAAGAAAAAAAGAAGTGTCATATCAATTTATAGTTAGGTGAATTTGAATTAGTGGGTGAGTGAAAAAAAAAAACCCTGACAATAAGCCAGGGTTCTTCCCTCTTCATTGTCTTCTCCCATGTGAAGGTGTATAAAATGTAATGTGATATCACTTGTAGGTAAACAGTTTCCTTGTTGTGAATGTTACTTAATATGTAATTCCCTTCCCCATCACGTGGTTATTACTTCTTATGTGTAAAGTGGTAATTTCCATCCATATATTATACCATAATCAATCACACTGCACTAATCTATGATCTGTGCTATATTTCTACTTAATTCACTTCGTAAAACTCCCTCAGCCTCCACCGTACAGCCTACCCAATCAAAGACAAACACCTTCCACCTCCCTCTTCCCCCCTGTCACTACCAGTCCTTGTGCTCATTCCTTGACCACTCCCTTGGTCTCTGGCCTTGCCCATTCCACTAAACCTTTCACTGTTTAAGGAGTAATACATGGTATCTGGGAAAAAAAACCCAAAGCCCCCCCCACCCCCCCTCATCTCTCATAAGCACATTCTAGTTTCCTTTTTTCTCTCCTTTCTCGTTCCCTCTTTTTGGGACAACCTGTTTAACTCCCTCAGTTATTTTTCTCATTCTTTGGCCACTTCTGGGGCATGCAGTTCCCAATCCGCCCATATTTCCTTAAACTTCTCCTGTTGGTCCCTTATTGTATGCACCCATCTTTCTGCTTCTTTTATTTTTTCCACTTCCCTCCTCCAGTCCAATAAGTTCGGGCATGTTGTTTGTCTCCAAAATTTGGGCATCAAAAGCTTTGCTGCATTCAATAAATGCGGAGTTATGCTTTTTTTATATGCCTTAATCGAAAGTGGCATCCCATGGGGAAGAGGAGATGTATCGGTGAAAACTCGATAGGCCTAGATGTTAATTTCTCAATCCATGGGAAGATCACCCTCCAAAATGGTTTAATCTTGGGAAAGGACCACCACAGATGGAGAAATGTACCCCTCTGTCCACAACCTCTCCAACATCCATCCTCCCTCCCTCCCCGGGAACATTTTAGACAATTTGACCGGAGTTCGATACCATCTCACCATAAATTTATACATCATTTCCTGTATATGTACACTTATAGAAGTCAAATGCGTGAATTGGAAAAGTTTTTCAATTTGAGCTCTATTCAGCATCAAGTTTAACTCCCTTTCCCATTCTCTGATATAGTAAGGAATGGAATTATGTTGTGGTGTTCATAATTATTTTATACATTTGTGATAATACATTTTTAAGTTTGGGGCTGTCCATACATATTCTTTCAAAAATAGTGAGCGAGCTCAAGGGTCTCACACGCGGGTTCACCCTTTTCAAAAAGTCTGACATCTGATGATATTTCCATTTCTTCAAAGGGATGTTTCCAAACCTAGAGGTTATTTCTGCGCTGGGGATATGGTACCTTTTGGGGCAAACTTCGCACATGTATTATTCCCATCCTGTCCCCATCTGCCCAGGAATCCTCTCTCTTCTCCTGGTAAAAACCAGGGAAAAACCTTCTATTGGGGCTAGTGGGGATGTGGGGGGGGTGCAAATTTGCCCACCCTGTTCAATCCATCCCACACCCTTAGTGTGTCTTTAGTTATTGGGGATGTTCATTCTGAGAGGCCCCTAGATGTTGCCGGGATCCATGGGGCTCCAGCTAAGTCCCTGCCCGCCATGCTTTTTCCATGGAGACCCAAGCCTTACTCGCAGAGTTTTGACACCAATCGTAGATACGCACCATTGACATGGCCTTATAATATACTGCTATGTCCGGTAATCCTACTTCCCCCTCCCATTTACTCCTTCATAACATATCATAGGCCACTCTTGGGTGTTTGTCATTCCATTCAAAGGGCATGAACCCCTTCTTTATCCGTCTAAAAAAAGTTTGTGGGAGTCTGATGGGTATTGTATATAAGATGTATATTAATCTTGGGAGAATAGTCACCTTGAGAGTGCTAATTCTCCCAAACCACGTCAATATTAACTTTTTCCATCCTTGGAGTTCCCTCAGAATATTGGTCAGCAGTGGACTTTAATTGAGTTTGTACAATAGTTTTGCATCTGCCTCTATCTGAGTCCCTAAGTAGGGTAAAGAATCCGAATGCCAAACAAAAGGAAATGTTTGACGTAGGGATATTTCCAGTCTAGGGGGGACATGGATTGGAAGAAGTAGTGATTTTTCAAAATTAATTTTAAAGTTCGACAATTTGCCGAATCTTTCTACCTCTGCCATCAGGTTAGGTATTGCTGCTTGAGGGTCAGAGAGGTAGAATAGCAGGTCATCCGCATACGCTGAGACCTTATGTTCCACCGTCCATATTTGGATTCCCTGTATTCCCATGTTCCCCCTGACCACCCGCAAGAATGGCTCTAGGGTCATTGCGAATATCAGGAGTGACAGGGGACAATCCTGTCTCGTCCCATTTTGTATACAAAACTGGTCTGATAAAGTCCAATTGACCTTTACTCTGGCTCTTGGATCTGCATATAATGCCATGACCCACCCCATCATGCGAGCCCCTAGACCCATCTCCCCCAACACCTCAGACATAAAGACCCAATGCACCCTGTTGAAGGGCTTTTCGGCATCCATCGACAGGATCACTCTTGGAGTCCTTCCTGGTCCATACTTTGACTAGTGCAAAACATGCATTGCTCGAATTGTGTTGTCCCTGTTCCACTACTTGCCTGTTCTTAACAGACAAACTGTGTTGCATGTCTTGTTGTTTTTTTAACTGTTTAGCTAATAAGCGCCCACATTTATTTCCTTGCTCATAGGAGCGGTTGACGAAAAATCTATATTTATCTCTAATTTTCTTATCCAAGCAGGATGAAAGATGGCCTCTCAATATCGAGTCGTTGGGCATCTTCCGGATCTAAGTTTTTCTTATGCTTACTTTCCAGCTCACTTATCTTCCCCAGCAGATCCTCAAGTTCTTTCTGTTTTTCTTTCTTAATACGAGATCCATGGGCTATCAATTCCCCTCTAATTCCTGCCTTATGGGCCTCCCATACCGCTTGTGTCGATACCTCTTCTGACGTATTTATCTCAAAATAACTCACCAGCTTTTGTCTCATATCTTCCACTATTTGTTTATTATCTAGTGATGATTAATTTAACCTCCATGTCATTTCCCCTGGCTCTTATTTCCCAATCGCAATACCATAGTGATCGGGGCATGGTTTGAGATCGTAACCGGCCCAATGCTAGTGGAGCAGACCTCTCCCAGGTAATACTGATCCACCATCATTAGATCAAGTCGTGAATACATATTATGTGTCTTAGAAAAATAGCTATAATCTTTTTCTTTACCATGCAAAACCCTCCAACAGTCCACTAAGTGGAGAGATTTTAACAGTTTTTTAACATGCCTGAGGGCCTTGAATGAGAGTGTTGTATTGCCCGTTGAAGTATACAGTTCAGGTTTTAATGTAATATTAAAATCTCCTCCCAATACCAACAGACCATCCTTAAATTCCTCCAACAGTTTCATTACCTTAGATAGAAAATGAACTGTATAATCATTAGGGGCATAAAAGGATGCCAATGTGTATTTCTGCCTATCTATCGCACCCTTTAAAAAAAGGTAACGTCCCTCTGCATCTATTTGAGTTTTTTCCAACACATCCCCTCCTTATTGCAATCGTCACTCCCCTGGCTCTTGAGATCGGGGATACTGCATGAAACCATTGATCAAACAGATATTGAGGCATTTTTGGGGTACCCCTGCCACGAAGTGCGTCTCCTGTAGAAAAACCATGTCCGTGGCCAGGTGACGCAGTTCATGCCAGAGACGCCCTCTCTTCTGCTGCGAGTTCAGCCCCCTCACATTATATGAAACAATCTTCAACACATTCTTCATATTAAATCTCCCAGAAATGGCTTATGTCCTCTAAAGGAGCTCTTATTTCTGTGCTCATGAGAAAAGAAAAAACATCCCCTCCCTCCCCAAACCAAAAAATCCCACCCCATTCCCAACCCCTAACTAAACCCCTTACACCATGCCATGGGGTAACCCATTTAAAATAGTGGTTGATCCAGGAGAGGGATTTCTGCCCCCCTCCAACCCCCATCCCCCTACAAAAAAGTAGTTTATTCCATCCCTTGACCTGGGACTGACCTACTGGGGAAATGTTCAACCTCTCACACTCCAAGGGCATTTTCTCTCCCCTCCCTGCCTCCCACAGCACCAAAATCAGGAAAGGGAGGAGCGGGGAGACGGGGGGAGAAAAAAAACCCCAGACCCCCCCCCCACCCCCCAAGCGCCCCCCAGCAACCCCACAGTCCCCAACAACCAAATGCCATAATGTCATCTAATTTTGTTTATTTGAGCGTCTTCTATGTCTTCTTCTGTCCGTGGTTTGTTGGCATTGTTCCGGTCTTTTCAATGCCCCTTCAGGGCTACTCAGTCTCCAATCTAATCCACAAAGTCTTCTTGAGGTAGATCCAAAGTCTCTAGAAAGTACTGTAAATCATCTTTGTTTCGTAAAGTTGCTCTTTTGCCATTCCTTGATGCTGCAAGGCGGAAGGGAAACCCCCACTGATATTTGATATTTACTGATCGCATCACATCCAATAGGGGTTTTACCAAACCTCTCTGCATAAGGGTTCGCTGTGACAGGTCTGGGTATATTGAGATGTGTGCTCCATCAAAATCAATGCTGTTCCTCCCATACACTGCCCTCATGACGGTTTTTTTGACCCAATGTTTATTAAGTCTGCATATAACATCTCTTGGTCTTTCCAGATCCCTCAGGACATGGGCAGGGACATGATGTACTCTGTCTATTTCGATATCATTGGGCATCTCTCCTCCCAGGATCTGATTCAATATACCTTGTACTTTTGGCAACAAGTCTGGGGTTTTAGTAGCTTCTGGTAGTCCTCTTATGCGGATATTTTGTCTCCGACTTCTGTTTTCATAATCATCCAGTTTATCCATATATAGATTTAGAATTTTTTCATGTTGTTTGATAGCATTTTGACTGTACATCACTGCTTGGATAATCTCCTCCTGCTTGTTTTCTGTTGTCTCTACCATATACCCAAGACCTGTTACTTCATCCCTCAGCTCTTTTATCACCTGTTTCCAAGATGTCTCCATTGATGCGATTAACTGTTGCATGTCTGCTCTGGTGGCGAGTGCCTCTATATGATCTCTTATATCCCATGTTTCCTTTTCCATGTTTGATTCGGCCTGGGAGACCGCTTGATCACAGTCATGTGTCCCCAATAGGCCCCTTTGCTATGTTGCAACTCCCATGTCTCCCATATCACTTGTATTTGTATTACTATGCTCATTCGTTTGGGCACTCATACCCTTCCCAGTATTTCACACATCCCTTTGCTTCAACATGCCCTCCTTATCTTTACAATCACCGTCCCCTTCTAATGTAGGAGGATTTGGCTCAAATAACAAGTGTTCATCATCTTCCATAAATGTTAAGATCTCACCTGGTGGTTGTATCTCTTTTTCCCATTGTCCCATGACCTCCTCAATATCTCTTGGCTCTTTGATGCTATAGGGCTTGTAGGCTTCACAGGGCTTAGCTTAAGCACACCACGTCCTGATCCTGTGATGACACCATTGCCGCTGACTCTGGACGTGCTTGACATACTGTCCATCTCTGCCGCCGCCTCGTATCTCGGCGTTTTACTGTCTCCCTTTCAGGCTACCGTCTGGCCATCGAGCTTCCCCTGCCGCCGGTCACGTGTGCGCTCCAATGCGCCATGCGTTCTCCAATGGTGCCGGGCATGCTCAGCCTCCTCTCCGAGCTCTCCGCGGCCGTACCTGCCATGGGGCCTGCTGCTGGTGTAACTAGATACGCCGAGTCCGCCCACTGTGTTTTTACTCCCGCCAGAGGCCTGGGAGGCAGCACAGCGGCAGCATGTAGTCATTGACTGGGCTGGGCTGCGGCTATGCGGCTCTGGGCACTACAGGGATCACTCTCCTGACGCTGGGGAGTTACTTCACGGCCCGGGGATCATGGAGCTCTCTCCCCTCACATCCTCACTCCATGCTCCACCCCAAGAGCAACCTTTGTATCCCCTTTTTTGTTTGCTCTAAAAAGTTACCACAAGTTCCATTCTTTTATTTGGGTTTCCATATACTTTTCATCCCAACAACTGATCTACCATTTGGGGCCTCATACTGTACGCAGTGCAAGTCCATTACAGTAGATTGTTGAACTGTACCCCCACTCTACAATGTATTAACTAGACTTAAAGGAAGGGACTATGCACCTTGAGACTCCCCAGCCTAAGGCCCCTTTCACACTGAGGCATTGGGAAAATGCGTGCAAAACATCAAGCGTTATTACCGCTTTTTCGCTATAATTAGCGCTAACGCACAGGTGTTTTTCAAGCTCTTTTGAAGCGCTAGCATTAGATGAATAGCACAACCCCCTTTATCACATCTTGTTTACTTCCTGGTATTTTGAATTTTCCACAACCTCTGGGCATTTTGTTGGCGCTTTTAACAAGCTTTTAAAGCGCTTTACATTCATTTTAATATATATGGGCATTTTAATATGCTATTTTTAGTGCTCAGAATAAGCACAAAAAATCATGCTTGCAGGACTTTTTTTAATGCGGTGCAAGCGCGACACCCCAGTGTGAATAGGTACCTTGGAATTAATGGGCAGCGTTTTGGAAGCGCTATTTTTAGCGCAAAAACGCTAGGAAAGTGCCTCAGTGTGAAATGGGTCTCAGGGAAGGGGGAGAGAGGATCTAACATAAGCTATTCTTTCCTATGTGAGATAAACCTGATGATTGAAGTACTTAAGACAATGAGACAATTTTTCTAAGCTTGCGTGTTGTTTCTTTTTCTTCCTATTTCTTAGATAGAGGGGTTTTCACCTTTTTACATTGGCCCTTTTCCCATGTTTTTTCTTTTTTCTTTTTTCTTTTATGGTACTTGGACCGGGATGACCACGCATGCCCCTTTTTGTGAGACCACGTTCTAAGGACAATGAGGGTATTCTCATGTTATACATCCCGGTTTAACAAGAATATATACTAAGTGTACACCATCGAATATATTGGGCCTTAGGCCAACGTTCTAACCTTTCCTTTTTTCTCATTTTCTAATTTTATTTCTCTTTCTTTAATCCAATGCTGGCTCTTGACTCCACGCTCTAACCTAGTAACCATACATGAGACCTCGGAGAGGTCGACGACTACTGGCATGACATTTCTGATCCTTCAAAACATTGCTCAAGGTGAGTGTACTCTGCCCTACCACGATGGCTAAGAATTACCCTACAAAATATACAGTCATCACATATAATGTGCATGGCTTTAACCACTTCCCAACTGCCCTATAGACAAAAGACGTCCACAGGGCGGTTGGGTTATTCTGGGAGGACGTCTATGCCCCCTGGGCCACGAACACGGGTACATCCGTTCTTGGATCACGGATCGCGGTGATGGCGCGATCACATGTAAACAAGCCGGCGGAAGTGTCGGCTCTTCTATCTTCTCTCCGCACCGATCGGTGCAGTGTGAGAGGAGAGATGGGGGAGAGAGGACGTGCTGCAGCACTGTGGGCGATGTGTAATGCCCACAGCACTGCTTAGTGACAGTGTGCACCCCCACCATCCATCCACCACCCACCATCCGTCCATCCACCACCCACCCAGCCACCCTCGACCCATCCAAGCTTACCCAGCCACCCTCACCCCATCCAAGCTCCCCCACCCATTCTCACCCCATCCATGCTCAGCCACCCATCCATCCATGCTCAGCCACCCATCCTCACCCACCCATGCTCAACCATCCAGCCATCCTAACCCAGCCATGCTCACCCATAGCTTGTAGACTCTATAACCTTCACAAAGACCAAATAATGTACACTAATTTGTTTTTTACAAAAGAATGTAGCAGTATAAATTTTGGCCAAAATGTATGAAGAAAAATTACTAATTACTAATTACTAATTTGCAAAAATTTGAAGATCTGCTTCAGGAGCAGTAATGGGTCCTGCAAATGAACAATGAACCTAAGCCTGACCCCCTCCAGGCTGAAAAACGCATTAGGTGGATGAGGCATAAATACTATACAATGGGAGATAAGCCTACCACTTTGTTTACTAGGAAACGAGTACCCAGAACATGCACACTCCGTTGTGGTTCGGCAGACTGCACTCCATTAAGATAAGTGTTTTCCCAAGAATTTTGTATTTTTTCCACACTCTACCTATAATGCCAGCCAGATCTGAATTGCTGTCATTTCAGACTAGGCTCCTACAGTTTATGTGGGGGGGAGACCCAGAGGGAACAAACGCACATTATTCACGCCAAAACAAAAGGGAGGTCTGGGATTCCCCGACCTGCTAACATATTTTAATGCTGCCCAACTGGCACAACTTACCAGATTTCATTCCCAGCATCCACAAGCGATCTGGATACAAATGGAATCCAGCTAATGCCGACAAAAAACAATCTCTTATATTATGTGGCTACCTGCGAAAGGCAGACTTGCGATTTTATGCCCATCGCTATCGCTGTCTTTTAGCATCTGGGATAGATTGTCTCGCACAGGCAAATTTAAATCGATTTATAACCCACTGGCCCCTTTGCTACTGAATAAAGATTTCATTCTGGGTGGCACCCCCCTTGCTTTTGAATGGTGGACCAACAAGGGGCTGCTGAGGAACGCATATTTGTGTGACCACAGGGGCCCGTTGTCTAAACAGACAATGATAGAAAAATACCAAATGCCACACACTGAACAGTATCGATATGCCCAAATACGCCATTTTTTGTGTACTTTGTCTCGGAAAAGTGATATTGTATCTAAACACCTGTGTCATTGCTAAGATAAAATCCGAGGTTATATTTCTAGTATATATACTATTCTAACTCACACCTCGGGAAAACTGAGCTATATGTCCATCCAGGAGCAGGCTATCCAGATTACAATGGAGGTTGATGAATGGCAATCGATCGCACTAGCAGCATCTTGGTCTCTCATCAATTGTAAAGCTAACCATTGTAAAGCTAACTATAAAGTGCTGATGAGGTGGTATTTGGTGCCGGCCAGACTGGCTACATTTGGCCAGGGAGCTTCTTCACGGAGGGAACGGTATATCACACATGGTGGCAATGCCCCAAAGTGCAAAGGTTTTGGATAAGGGTCCATAACTTTATCTACACCCTTACCCAACTCAATTTACCTAAATCCCCGGAACATGCGTTACTGGAGCGAAGGGTTGAACAGGCCTCAAAGTCCCAGAGATGCCTCCTAACATTTATATTTGTCGCAGCCAAAATAACAATAGCCCTAAACTGGAAATCAGCAACTTTACCATTCAATCATTTAAAATACAAGCTCTCCTGGCTTATTTTGAATGAATGTCTGACAGCAATACTACAAGACAAAGTGAAAATGTTCGAAAAGGTGTGGGACCCGTGGATCCGGTACCTGACAACTGATCCGTGAACTATCCCTGACTAACCTTAGTCAATAGATTACAGAGCCCTCCTTCCTTTTCCCCTCCTTACCCCCTTTCCTCTGTCCTTCCTCTCTATTCTTTTTTTTTATTCCTTTTGTTCTCTTTTACATATGATTCCTCTAGATATTGTATGTCTTTAACATTTAAGTTAAGTGATAAAGTGATACAAGACTACTTCATATATTAACATGTTTGAAGCATGCAATAATGTATATGTTCCGAGTTTGACATGGATGAATCTACAGTGAGGTCCATAAATATTGGGACATCGACACAATTCTAATCTTTTTGGCTCTATACACCACCACTATGGATTTGAAATGAAATGAACAAGATGTGCTTTAACTGCAGACTTTCAGCTTCAATTTGAGGGTATTTACATCCAAATCAGGGGAATGGTGTAGGAATTACACCTAGAGTTGAGCAAACCCAAACTGTAAAGTTCGGGTCCGTAACGAACTTTGGGGTGTCCGTGACCCGGACCCGAACCTGGACTTTTGAAAAAAAGTCCGGGTTCAGGTTCGGGGTTTGGGTATTTTATCCCACCTGTTGAATAGCTGCAGGGCAGCCAATCAACAAGCGCTTCACTGGTTTGCCCTTAGAAGCCATCACAGCCATGCCTACTAATGGCATGGCTGTGATTGGCCAGTGCATCATGTGACCCAGCCTCTGTATAAGCTGGAGTCACTTAGTGCTGCATGTCACATGCTCTCAGGCTAGTGTAGGGAGAGGATGCTGCTGTGAGGGACAGATTGCAGATTTAATAACATCTCATTCTGCATTACAGAATTATCTGATTGTGGACTAGGTAGAGATTACTACTACTACTGCTTTGAGGGACAGATTGCAGATCTAATAACATCTCATCCTGCATTACAGAACAATCTGATATTGGACTAGGTAGAGTTTACTACTCCTGCTTTTAGGGACAGATTGCAGATCTAATAACATCTCATCCTGCATTACAGAACGATCTGATACTGGACTAGGTAGAGTCTACTGCTTTGAGGGACAGATTATTGTTCTAAAATCATCTCCTAGTTCTATAGGGAGAGGTTCCTGCTGCTCCTGTGAGGGACAGATTATTGTTCTAAAATCATCTCCCAGTAAAATAGGGAAAGGTTCCTGCTGCTCCTGTAAGGGACAGATTATTGTTCTATAATCATCTCCTAGTTCTATAGGGAGAGGCTTCTGCTGGTGCTGTAAGGGACAGATTAATGTTTGTTATTAGTCTCCTAGTTCTATAGGGAGAGGTTCCTGCTGGTGCTGTAAGGGACAGATTATTGTTCTAAAATCATCTCCTAGTTCTATAGGGAGAGGTTCCTGTTGCTCCTGTGAGGGACAGATTATTGTTCTAAAATCATCTCCTAGTGCTATAGGGAGAGGTTCCTGCTGGTGCTGTAAGGGACAGATTATTGTTCTAAAATCATCTCCTAGTTCTATAGTGAGAGGTTCCTGCTGCTCCTGTGAGGGACAGATTATTGTTCTAAAATCATCTCCTAGTGATATAGGGAGAGGTTTCTACTGCTCCTGTAAGGAACAGATTATTGTTCTATAATCATCTCCTAGTTCTATAGGGAGAGGTTCCTGCTGGTGCTGTAAGGGACAGATTATTGTTCTAAAATCGTCTCCTAGTGCTATAGGGAGAGGTTCCTGCTGTCCGTGTTGCATTTCTTGCACAAAAATAAAAAGTGCGTCTACGTTGCTGTTTTCCAAAAAAAAAGAAGAATTTATTATTATTTTTTTGTATTAATAAATAGTGCTACATAGTACATTTGAGGAGAGCGTCAAATAAGGGACATGGTCGTGGTGCTGCTGGTGCTGCTGATGTTGGTGGCGTTGGTGAAGCTCCTGTTGCAAGGAGAGGACGTGGCTGATCTGTGCCAGCTACACGCACAAGTGAAACGCCTTCCTCAGGTGCGAATAGCCGACAGAAAATTTAACATTATATGGTAGGCCCTAAATACCGCTCAACGAATGGTAAGGCCAGAACAAGTACAGGCGATAGTAGATTGGGTGGCTGACAATGCCTCCAGTTCCTTCGCATTGTCTCCCTCCCGGTCCCTTGATGAAAGCTCAGAGTTGGCACTTGAACCTCATGGCCATCTGTCTTTCACCTCAGCCCCTTGTAAATTAGCCAAGCAATCTGAGCCCCAAGTCATGCAGCAGTCTCTTATGCTTTTTGACTCTGCTGGTGTGCTTTCCGTGGGCCATCCACATAGCCCTGCCCCAGAAGTGGAAGACATTGAGTGCACCAATGCCCAACCACTTCTGTTGCAGGATGAGGACATGGAAACACCAGCGCAGCACGTCTCTGATGATGACGAAACACAGGTGCTAACTGCTGCAGCTTTCCTCAGTGCGCAGACTGACAAGGAGGGCAGTGGTGAAGGGTGGGTGGAAGATGATGTGGAGGAGGATGATGAGGTCCTAGACCCCACATGGAATGAGGGTCATGCGAGTGAAGTGTGCAGTTTGGAGGAAGAGGTGGTGGTCGCACAGAGGCACCAGCACAGCAAAAGAGGAAGCAGGTTGCAAAAGCAGAGCGAGCGTCCCCTAGACAGTACGGCTGCTACTACCCACCGCACCCAGGGACCTAGCACACCAAAGGCAGCTCAAAGGTGTTCCCCCATGTGGCAGTTCTTCAGACAATGTGCTGACGACAAGACACGAGTGGTTTGCACGCTGTGCAATGATAGCCTGAAGCGAGACATAAATGTTCTAAACCTGAGCACAACCTGCATGACCAGGCATCTAAATTCAAGGCACAAGCTGCATTCGAATAATTACCTCAAAATCTAAGAAAGGTCTCGGCCTCCTCCTGCTTCCTTCTCTGCTGCTGCCTCTGCCTCTTCCTCCACCTTTACAGTAACAGTGTCAACTGACACCCAGCAAACAGAGCATGTGACAGCAACGCCATCGTGTCCGCCACCATCCCCAAGCATTTCCACATGGTCCCATGAAAGCTTATAGCTCTCCATCTCCAAAACACTGGAGAGAAAGAGGAAGTACCCCCCTACCCACCCGCGATCCCTGGCCCTGAATGCCAGCGTTTCAAAATTCCTGACCTTTGAAATGCTGTCATTCTGTCTGGTGGGCACGGACAGTTTTAAAAACCTGATGGCGGCGGCTATCTCACTGTACGTGGTTCCCAGCCGCCACTACTTTTCCAGGCGAGCCATCCCTTCCCTGCACAAACAAGTCGGAGACAAGATCAAGTGTGCACTGCACAATGCCATCTGTGGCAAGGTCCACATAAACACTGATACATGGGCCAGTAAGCACGGGCAGGGACGCTATATCTCGCTAACTGCACACTGGGCAAATGTAGTGGTGGGTGGGCCTGAGGCGGCTAGCCATTTGGCACATGTCCTTCCACCACCGAGGATTGCAGGGCATTTCTCTTTGCCTCCTGTTGCCTCCTCCTACTGCGCTTCCTCCTCCTCTACCACCTCCTCATCCGCTCAGTGTAACACCTTCAACAACAACTTCAGCACATCCAGGGGGAAACGACAGCAGGCTGTTTTAAAACTGATATGTTTGGGGGATAAACCCCACACTGCGCAGGAGCTGTGGACGGGCATTGAACAACAGACCGATGAGTGGTTGTTGCCACTGAGCCTCAAGCCGGCCTGGTGGTGTGCGACAACAGGCAAAATCTCGTAGCGGCTCTGGGCCGAGCCCGTTTGACGCACATCCCTTGCCTGGCGCATGTGCTGAATTTGGTGGTGCAGAAATTTCTAAAAAACTACCCAGATATGTCAGAGCTGCTGCAGAAAGTGCGGGCCGTCTGTGCGCGCTTTCGGCATTCTCACCCTGCAGCTGCTCGCCTGTCTGCGCTGCAGCAGAACTTCGGCCTTCCCGCTCACCGCCTCCTATGCGACGTGCCCACAAGGTGGAACTCCACCTTTCAGCTGCAGCACGCACGGGTCAGTCGCTCTGTGGAACAGCACCACTTCACCACCAACGAGTGGGCCTCCATGCGAGACCTGTGTACCATATTGCGGTGTTTAGAGTACTCCACCAACATGGCCAGCGCCGATGGCGCTGTTATCAGCGTTACTATCCCACTTCTATGCCTCCTTGAAAAAACACTTCGGGCGATGATGGAAGAGGATGTGGCACAGGAGGATGAGGATGAGGAAGAGGGGTAATTTCCACGGTTATCAGGCCAGTCATTCACAAGTGGCTCAGAGGGTGGGTTCCTGCACCAGCATAGGCCAGGTAAAAACTATTCAAGCCAGGGCACAGTTCTGGAGGATGAGGAGGGCGAGGAAGATGATGAAGAGGAGGAGGAGGAACTGCAGCAGGGTGGCACCCAACGCAGCTAGTGGGCATCACTGGAGCATGGCTGGGGGGATACGGAGGAGACAGATGGTACAACACCTCCCACAGAGGACAGCTTGTCTTTGCCTCTCGGCAGCCTGGCACACATGAGCGACTACATGCTGCAGTGCCTGAGCAATGACAGCCGAGTTGCCCACATTGTAACTTGTGCCGATTACTGGGTGGCCACCCTGCTGGATCCCCGTTACAAGGGCAATGTGCCGTCCTTAATTCCCTCACTGGAGCGTGAGAGAAAGATGCGCGACTACAAGCACACACTGGTAGATGCGCTGCAGAGGGCATTCCCAAATGACAACGGGGCTCAGTGGAAGCACAAGGCGAAGGCAGAGGAGTAGGAGGAAGAGGCTGCCAACGCAGCTGTGGCACCGCCAGCACCTCAGAAGGCAGGGTTAGCATGGCCGAAATGTGGCAAAGCTTTGTCAGCAGCCCGCCACAACAAACAGCACCACCAGCTGATAGGCAAGGTCTTAGCAGGAGGCAGCATTTCAGCAACAAGGTGGAACAGTATGTGTGCACACGCCTACGCATACTGACTGATGGGTCTGCCCCATTCAACTTCTGGGTCTCCAAATTGGCCACATGGCCTGAGCTTGCCCTTTATGCCTTGGAGGTGCTGGCCTGCCCTGCAGCCAGTGTATTGTCTGAACGTGTGTTTAGCACGGCAAGGGGCGTTATCACAGACAAGCGCAGCCACCTGTCCACAGCCAACGTGGACAAGCTATCCTTTATTAAAATGAACCAGGCATGGATCCCACAAGACTTGTCTGTACCTTGTGCAGAATAGACATTTAGACCGGCCTCACACAGCCATTTTTATACTTGTTTTTTTTAATATGCCTCAATATTTTGGGGGCTACCCCAATTAGAAAAAAAAACAAACAAACAAAAAACATTGCTGGCTACCTCCTCCTCCTCCTCCTCCTACTCCTACTCCACCACCGCCACTTCCACCTACACTGCCATGGTCACGGCCTAGTCAACCTCTAGGCTTCTACTCCACATCTACCTCATCCTCCCATTTTTTTTTATTTGATTTTAAGTTATTTCCCTATCCCTAATTTTTGTAGGGCACTTGTCCTACTCTTACATCCATTTTACTTCCTTTTGCAGCCCTCTAGCACTTTTCAGGACTTTTTTACAGCCATTTTTGTGCCGAAAGTTCGGGTCCCCATTGACTTCAATGGGGTTCGGGGTCAAGTTCGATACCGAACCCAAACTTTTTCGCGAAGTTTGGCCGAACCCAAACATCCAGGTGTCCGCTCAACTCTAATTACAACAGTTTGTATATGTGCCTCCCACTTTTTAAGGCACCAAAAGTAATGGGACAGATTAACAATCATAAATCAAACTTTCACTTTTTAATACTTGGTTGCAAATTCTTTGCAGTCAATTACAGCCTGAAGTCTGGAATGCATATACATCACCAGACGCTGGGTTTCATCCCTGGTGATGC
>BLSH010348597.1:125540-142735 GCA_018402905.1 Glandirana rugosa
GGGTCCCCCCCCCCCCAAGTCCAAACCAGGCCCTTCAGGTCTGGTATGGATTTTAACCACTTCAATACAGGACGTTTATACCCCATTCCTGCCCAGACATATTTTCAGCTTTCAGCGCTCTCACACTTTGAATGACAATTACTCTCTCATGCTACACTGTACCCAAACAAAATTTTTATCATTTTTCACACAAATAGAGCTTTCTTTTGGTGGTATTTAAGAACCTCTGGGTTTTTTATTTTTTTGCGACATAAGTGAAAAAAGTGCAAACATTTTGAAAAAAAAACACTTTTTTTTAGTTTCTGTGATAAAATTTTGCAAATATGTAATTTTTGTTCATAAATTTGACCAAAACCTATACTGATACCTATCTTTGGTAAAAAATAACCCAAATAAGTGTATGTTATTTGGTCTGTGTGAAAGTTATAGAGTCTACAAGCTATGGTGCCAATCATTGAAAATTGATCACACCTGATGCACTGATGGCCTATCTCATTTCTTGGGGCCCTGAAACGTCAGGAAAGTACAAATACCCCCCCAAATGAGCCCATTTTGGAAAGTAGACATTCCAGGGTATTTAGAAAGATGCATGGTGAATTTTTTGAAGTTGTAATTTTTTCCCACAATTCTTGGGAATATTAAGAAATTATTATTTCTTTTTTTTTTTTTTGCACAAAATTGTCATAACAACAAGTTATTTCTCACACACAGCATATGCATACTTCCAATTACACCCCAAAATACATTCTGCTACTCGCCCCGAGTATGGCGATACCACATTTGTGTCTTTTTCACAGCCTGGCCACATAGAGAGGTCCAACATGCAGGGAGCACCGTCATGCATTCTAGGAACAGAATTTTCACATGTAATTTCCTAACGACCTATTACACTTTTGAAGGCCCTGGAGCACCAGGACAATGGAATTACCCACAAAATGACCCCATTTTGGAAAGCAAACACCCCAACGTATTATATATGAGGCATTATGAGTCTTTTGAATGGTTCATTCTTTTCCACAAGTCTTCGAAAAACGTGGAAAGAAAATGAAAACGCTTTTATTTTTTCACAAAGTGGTCAATTTATAAGATATTTCTAACACATAGCATGCACATAGCAAAACTTACCCCCAAAATATATTCTGCTACTCATCCCGAGTATGGCGATACCACATGTGTGAGACTTTTACATACCCTGGCCACATACAGAGGCCAAATATGCAGGGAGTCAGGCTTTCTAACAGCATAAATTCCACATAAAAGTTCATTCATAACCATCACACTTTTGAAGGCCCTGGAGCATCAGGACAGTGGAATTACCCACAAAATGACCCCATTTTGGAAAGCAAACACCCGAGGTATATTCTATGAGGCATGGGCTGCAGAGAGGTACTCGGGTATTCTGATTGGCTGCAGATAGGTACTTGGGTACTTTGATGGGCTGGAGACAGGTACTCGGGTAATCTGATGGACTGGTAAAAGGTACTTGGGTACTCTGATGGGCTGCAGATAGGTACTCGGTTACTCAGATGGGTTGGTGATAGGTACTCGGGTAATCTGAAGGGCAGGTGACAGGTACTCGGGTACTCTTATGGGCTGGTGACAGGTACTTAGGTACTCAGATGGGCAGGTGACAGGTACTCGGGTACGCTGATGGTCTGGTAACAGGTACTCGGGTACTCTAATGGGCAGGTGAAAGGTACTTGGGTACTTTGCTGGGCTGGTGAAAGCTACTCAGGTTCTCTTATGTGCAGGTGACAGGTACTCGGGTACTCTGATAGGCTGGTTACAGGTACTTGGGTACTCAGATGGGCTGGTGACAGGTACTCTGGTACCCTGATGGGCTGGTGACAGGTAATAGGGTACTCTGATGGGCAGGTGACAGGTACTCGGGTAATCTGATGGGCAGGTGACAGGTACTCGGGTACTCTGATGGGCTGGTGACAGGTACTCGGGTGCTCTGATGGGCAGGTGACAGGTACTCGGGTACTCTGATGGGCAGGTGACAGGTACTCGGTTACTCTGATGGGCTGGTGACAGGTACTCAGGTACTCTGATGGTCTGGTGACAGGTACTCGGGTACTCTGATGGCATGGTGACAGGTACTCAGGTACTCTGATGGTCTGGTGACAGGTACTCGGGTACTTTGATGGGTTGGTGACAGGTACTCGGGTACTTTGATGGGTTGGTGACAGGTACTCGAGTACTCTGATGGGTTGGTGACAGGTACTCGGTTACTCTGCTGGTATAGTGACAGGTACTCGGGTACTCTGATGGGAAGGTGATAGGGTACTCGGGTACTCAGATGGGATGGTGACAAGTACTCAGGTACTTTGATGGACAGGTGACAGGTACTCGGGTACTCAGATGGACAGGTGACAGGTACTCTGATGGGCTGTGACAGGAACTTTGATGGGGTGGTGACAGGTCCTCTTTATTGGGGGTGATCAGTGTGCTTGGTGTACGCAGTGGATGGTAACAAGCTGTTACCGCAATCTCCCTGTCACACACGATCGGTGTGTGACAGGGAGAACCGCGGTAACAGCTCGTTACTACGGTTTGTTTACATCACATGACCGGTTGTGATTGACACAGCCGGTCACGTGGTAAATAAAAAGCCAATTCTATTGGCTCTTTACACTGATCAGAGCTGGGCTTTCAGACACCGGGGGTGCGCACGAGCGGCGTGCATGTGGAGATCGGTAGTGACCGGATGTGATTGGACACATGTTGATGGGGACAAGAACCTCTTCCCCACAACCCTGGGCAGTGGTTGTGGGGGTCTGCGGGCAGGGGGCTTATTAGAATCTGGAAGCCCCCTTTAATAAGGGGGCCCCTAGATCCCACCACCCCCTATGTAAATTAGTTTCAGGAACATTGTAACCCTACTAATTCACCAAAAAGTATCAAAAAAGAAAAAAACACAAGAGACAATTAGGGTGGAGTCCTTTATTAAAAAAAAAAAAGTGTCCCCCATTGTAATCCACTTCAATCACGGTGCGCGACGGACCTGGAAAAAAAAGCCACAGCAGGTCTTCCTCCATGCGAGGGCTCCCACTGACTGATCTCGGTTTGTTGTGACAGTTTATTTATAGTGATGGGCGGGGCCACCCAGTAAAGTAATTGAGTGACCCACCCCTCTGACGTCACATGACTTCAGAAGGGGCGGGGTCACCCGTGCGTCACCGGGTGGCCCTGCCCTTCACTATAAATAAACTGTTAAAACAAACCAAGCGCAGACGGTGGCAGCCCTTCCACAGAGCAGGAGCTGTGTGCGCCGTATGCACATTATACATTATGGGGCATTCGATGGTGCGCTGAACACCCCATAATGTTCTAAATTCAAGGATCGGGCGAACAACGGAAGTTCGGCCCGCACAAACCATTCGCCCATCCCTAGTAGTGAGACTGTGTCACTAATCTTTACATTAGTGTATATCTAGAGTAGGGACAGTTCAGATAGCGTCAGGGTAGTGACAGTTGAACACCGTATATTTGATTGCGTTACTGAAAGTTTAACACCATATATTTCTGTGTGCGTTACTGCAAGTTTAACGCCATTTACTTCTGTGTGCGTTACTGCCAGTTTAGCGCCATATAGTTCTGTGTGCGTTACTGCCAGTTTAAATCCATTTAGTTTTGTGTGCATTACTGCCAGTTTAACGCCATATAGTTTTGTGCATTACTGCCAGTTTAACGCCATATCGTTTTGTGTGCGTTACTGCCATTTTAATGCCATATAGTTTTGTGTGTGTTACTGCAAGTTTAACGCCATTTGCATCTGTGTGCGTTACTGCAAGTTTAACGCCATTGATTTCTGTGTGTGTTGCTGCAAGTTTAGCGCCATTTTATTTCTGTGTGCGTTACTGCAAGTTTAACTCCATATAGTTTTGTGTATTACTGCAAGTTTAACGCCATATAGTTCTGTGCGTCACTGTAGGTTTGACACATTATATTGCAGTATATTATAGTGTATCCATGGAGTTTGTCTGTGTAGTGTGAGTACTCAAATTAAAGTACACCAAACACCACTTTATATTGATTAAAGTGCATCTATGTACAGATCTCCACTTCTTCTTTACATTTGCTAATAAGCACCGCCACCTCCCTCCCAATAATGTCTGGGAGGACAACAAGGAGAGGCAGATGTACCCTTGGCACTGTAAGGGGACTAGCAACAAATTTGTCCAAGGTGGACGTGGTGGTCAGTCCTCAGGCAGGGCATCATTTCCTCTGTTCAGTGAGTTTGCTCGTGCTATCCAGCCACAGCATGCAGAGTAGGTGGTGGACTGGCTTACTAAACCTTCCTCATCCTCTTCATCCTCTGTGATGCAAGAAGAGACACGTGTGCAGTCCCCTGCAGTTGCCAAATTGGACAAACCTGCCTCCTTGTATCTATTCCTGCCATGGCCCCAACATCAGCCATGGAGGAGTCAACTGATTTATTTGACCACAGCGTCAGCCACTTGCTCCTTGATGATGCCCAGCCATTACTAGATTCAGATGTTGGTTCTGAGGTTGAGGATGACAGGAGCATGAGCCTAGAAAGAGGGGAGAATACCAGTAGACAAATTGGCATTCATGAACAAAATTGCGTAGCCCTCCAATGTATCACAGCACTCAGGATATAAATAAACAATAATTGAAAAAAAAGTTGCTGCTATAATCTAAATTAAAATTGCATATAAATAGTTGAGTGGACACCTGGATGTTCGGGTTCGGCGGGTTCTGCCGAACTTCGCAAAAAAGTTGGAGCTTGGCCCCGAACTTGACCCCGAACCCCATTGAAGTCAATTGTGACCCAAACTTTTGGGCACTAAAATGGCTCTAAAAAAGTCCTGGAAAGGGCTAGAGGGCTGCAAAAGGATGCAAAATGGGGGTAAGAGTAGGAAAAGTGCCCTGCAAACAAATGTGGATAGGGAAATAACTTAAAATCACATAAAAAAATAAAAAATGGAGGAGGAGGTGGATGTGGAGTAGGAGGTTGAGGAGGCGGTGTAGGTGGAAGTGGCGGTGGAGGAGGAGGAAGTAGTCAACGCTGTTTTTTGTTTGTTTGTTTTTTCTAATTGGGGTAGCCCCCAAAATATTGAGACATATTAAAAAAAAAGATCACTATCTGCAGACAAACCCAGAGATGTTCTAGCATGGGTTCACTTTTTCCATATAAAATGTACCATGGTTTATTTTTCATGTTTCTACTGTTGCAAATTCCAATAAAGGCTTATGTTCTGCAAAAGGTACTGACAAGTCTTGTGGGATCCATGCCTGGTTCATTTTAACAAACGTTAGCTTGTCTACGTTGGCTGTGGACAGGCGGCTACGCTTGTCTGTGATAACGCCCCCTGCCGTGCTAAGCACACGTTCAGACAATTCACTGGCTGCAGGGCAGGCCAGCACCTCCAAGGCATGAAGGGCAATCTCAGGCCAGGTACCCAATTTGGAGACCCAGAAGTTGAATGGGGCAGACCCATCAGTCAGTACGTGTAGGCGTGTGCACACATACTGTTCCTCCATGTTGCTGAAATGCTGCCTCCTGCTAAGATGTTGCCTATCAGCTGGGGGTGCTGTTTGTTGTGGCATTTGGGAATGCCCTCAGCAGCGCATCTACCAGCATGCGATTGTAGTCACGCATCTTCCGATCACGCTCCAGTGAGGGAATTAAGGACGGCACGTTGTCCTTGTAATGAGGATACAGCAGGGTGGCCACCTCATAATCAGCACAAGTTACATTGTGGGCAACTCGGCTGTCGTTGCGCAAGAACTGCAGCATGTAGTCGCTCATGTGTGCCAGGCTGCCCAGAGGCAAAGACAAGATGTCCTCTGTGGGAGGTGTATCATCTGTGTCCTCCGTATCCCCCCAGCCACGCTCCAGTGATGCCCACAAGCTGCGTTGGGTGCCACCCTGCTGTGAACACAGTTCCTCCTCCTCCTCATCATCCTCGTCCTCCTCATCCTCCAGAAATGTGCCCTGGTTTGAATATTTTTTACCTGGCCTATGCTGGTGCAGGAACCCACCCTCCGAGCCACTTGTGAATGACTGGCCTGATAAATGTGGAAATGACCCCTCTTCCTCCTCCTCTTCCTCCTGTGCCACATCCTCTTCTATCATCGCCCAAAGTGTTTTTTCAAGGAGACATAGAAGTGGGATAGTAATGCTGAGAACAGCGTCATCGGCACTGGCCATGTTGGTGGAGTACTCGAAACACCGTAATATGGTACACAGGTCTCGCATGGAGGCCGGCTCATTGGTGGTGAAGTGGTGCTGTTCCACAGAGCGACTTACCCGTGCGTGCTTCAGCTAAAACTCCACTATTGCCTGCTGCTGCTCTCACAGTCTCTCCAGCATGTGCAAGGTGGAGTTCCACCTTGTGGGCACATTGCATAGGAAGCGGTGAGTGGGAAGGCCGAAGTTCTGCTGCAGCGCAGACAGGTGAGCAGCAGCAGGGTGAGAACGCCGAAAGCGTGCACAGACAGCCCGCATTTTCTGCTGCAGCTCTGACATATCTGGGTAGTTTTTTAGAAATTTCTGCACCACCAAATCCAGCACATGCGCCAGGCAAGGGATATGTGTCAAACCGGCTAAGCCCAGAGCTGCTACGAGACTTCGCCCATTATCTCATACCACCAGGCCGGGCTTGAGGCTCAGTAGCAACAACCACTCATCGGTCTGTTGTTCAATGCCCGTCCACAGCTCCTGCACAGTGTGGGGTTAATCCACCAAACATATCAGTTTTAAAACAGCCTGCTATCGTTTCCCCCTGGTTGTGCTGAAGTTGGTGGTGAAGGCGTTATGCTGACCGGATGAGGAGGTGGTAGGCGAGGAGGAAGCGGAGTAGGAGGAGGAGGAAACAGGAGGCAAAGAGAAATGCCCTGCAATCCTCTGTGGTAGGAGGACATGTGCCAAACTGCTATCCACCTCAGACCCACCCGCCACTACATTTGGCCAGTGTGCAGTTAGCGAGATATAGCGTCCCTGCCTGTGCTTACTGGTCCATGTATCAGTGGTTATCCGGACCTTGCCACAGATGGCATTGTGCAGTGCACACTTGATCTTGTCCCCAACTTGTTTGTGCAGGGAAGGGATAGCTCGTCTGGGAAAGTAGTGGCGGCTGGGAACCACATACTGTAGCACAGCCACCACCATCGAGTTTTTAAAACTGTCCGTGTCCACCAGATGGAATGACAGCATTTCAAAGGCCAGGAATTTTGAAATGCTGGCATTCAGGGCCAGGGATCGCGGGTGGCTAGGGGGTACTTCCTCTTTCTCTCCAGGGTTTGGGAGATGGACAGCTGTAAGTTTCCATGGGACCGTGTGGAAATGCTTGGGGACGGTGGCAGACATGGTGGTGTTGCTGTCACATCGTCTGTTTGCTGGGTGGCAGGTTACACTGGCACTGTAGATCCAAATATTATGAGGCGCAACCCCCAAAGTAAACGGTCCTACAATGTGAGCTGTGAAGGTAAAATGTTAAGGTCCATATAGAAATAGTCAATCTAGGAATAGTCCATACAAGAGTAGTCCATATAGAAGCAGTCCATATAAAAAATGAGATGTAAAAAAGTCTCTAGCATGAAGCACCAGAGGCTGCCATCCACAATGAGCTTAACCCGAGCTCACAGACAACCTAAAGGAAAAAAAGAAGAGAGGAGGCGCCTCTAAGTGCAATATGTCTATGACACTTTTATTGAAAAACAGATAAAAAAACTCACAAGGAAAAGGTGAATGCACGCACTGCACATCCAACATCCGACAGAGCAGGGGTAAAGGAGAACGCCAATCCCGTCCGGCCGTATGATCCTCCTGGAGCGATCACTCTTCCTGCAGCGCCGTGCGATGTAAGAGCTCAACGGTGTGTAGGTCTGAAGGAGGCTTGGAGAGCAGGCGGGATGACGTCACAGAAGTGTGACGCGTTTCATTGGCTGGCAGACGCCAAAGGTCTGGGAGGCTGCGCCACTTCATCAGGCAATCAAAGCGGATGTATATGGTGAAACAGTACACCCAATTCTTATAAAGGGGAAGGAAAAAGGGGGAGGAGAAACAAGGCATAGCTATGAATACTAGTTAGATGCATCTTAAAAACATATATTAAATGTACATAGAAAGTATACTTATACCATCCCAAACTTCATGTAAAAATTCAGTGTGGGAAAAGAATATCCTGTATACCAGTATATATAATATCTAATATTAAGCTAGTCTAATAATTTTCAGTGAAAAACAGGTATTCTAACCAGATGAATATGAGGGAACCAAAAACCATCACATGTACCTTCTGGGAGTGTAGTTCTACCTATAAAAGATATGTTGAATGAAGGAGTAACGTATGATCATATGTCCAGGTGCGCATAGAAGCACACACACATACACATGTTAATGACAAAAACTTATGTACATGTGAATGTTCACATAAGAGCACACATTCACATGCTAGTCACTGTACACATGTGTACGTGCAAAAAGACTGTATATGCGCATAGATATTCTAGACCGAGTGTTCTCTGAAAGCACACATATATAACAAAATTTGTACATGCACGTACGCATGTATCAAAAAGGACGTGCATGTATCAATAGGCCACGTTCACAGTATGGTGGAGACCTCAATACATTCATTGAGGCCTTCTGGCGACAAAACGTCAAGGGTATATATCCAGAACGTCTCCCTGGCGCACAATTTCTTAAATCGTTCAGACACAGGGAGGGTCCTGGATATCTGTTCAATCACCCTGACCAATAGGCCAACGGTGGATTTGTGATGGACCTCCAAGAAGTGCCTCGGTACACTATGATGGTCCTTGCCCCCTTCAATAGCCCTTCTGTGTTGACCAAACCGACATCTCAATGCGCGTGTGGTACGGCCCACATAGACTAATCCACACGGGCATGATAGACCATAAACTATGAAATCAGACGAGCAATTGAAGAAGTCGGATAGATGGTACGTTTTTCCCTTTACACAAAGGATTTCTGTTTATGTTGTACAAATGAACAAACTTTACACAGTGCTTTACGGCATTGGTACATACCGATGAGTGGGACCAAGGTCAACTGAAGTACCTTGGATTCAATGGTTTTGATTAGAGTTGAGCGAACCCGAACTGTAAAGTTTGGGTCTGTACTGAACTTTGGGGTGTCCGTGACCCAGACCCGAACCCGGACATTTGAAAAAAGTTTGGGTTCGAGTTCTGGGTTCGGGTATTTGATTACGCATGTTGAATAGCTGCCCTTAGAAGCCATCACAGCCATGCCTACTAATGACATGGCTGTGATTGCCAAGTGCATCATGTGACCCAGCATCTTTATAAGCTGGAGTCACTTAGTGCTGCATGTCACAAGCTCTTTGGGTAGTGTAGGGAGAGGATGCTGCCGGTGCTATGAGGGACAGATTGCAGATAGATAGATAGGTAGAAATTACTACTACTACTGCTTTTAGGGACAGATTGCAGATCTCATCCTGCATTACAGAACGGTCTGACTGGACTAGGTAGAGTCTACTGCTTAGAGGGACAGATTATTGTTCTAAAATCATCTTCTAGTTCTATAGGGTCAGGTTCCTGCTGTTGCTTTAAGGGACAGATTATTGTTCTAAAATCATTTTGCAGCCCTCTAGCACTTTCCAGGACTCGTTTACAGTCATTTTTGTGCTGAAAAGTTTGGGTCCCCATTGAATTCAATGGGGTTTGGGGTTCGGGGTAAAGTTCGGGTCAAGTTCGGTACCGAACCCGGACTTTTTTCAGAAGTTCGGCCGAACCCACCGAACCCGAACATCCACGGGTTCACTCAACTCTAGTTTTGAGTTTACTTGGGGCTAATTAGCTTTTTAGGTTGGGGGCTCGATGATAAGTCACTTTGGGTCGAGGTGCAAGCACATGTTTTAAGTGGGGATCCTGTAATAATATATCCCAATGATGATTCAACACCGCATTTTTCGATGCTGATTATGGAATGTGGTGATGAATCTCAAGGGTTGGGTCTTATCATGGGCAGGCTTCTTAGAGGGTTTCCCCTTACGATAAAATTCAAAGGCCTCGTTGATTAGGGCTTCGGGTATTTTTTTTCCCTGAATTTTTTCTTAAGTACACTACACTCTCTCTCATAGTCTTCATAGAGGGTACAATTTTGTCGAATTCTCGGAATATTGTGGAGCCAAGGACAAAAAATGGCAGCTGTCAAAATGAAGGAAGGAGTTACCAGCTGTGGGTTTTGTGTGGTTCCGAGCAATAATCCTGTGTTCAACATGGCTCAATTTCAGATCTAAAAATACCAAAGTGTCTGGGTCAGTAATGTGGGTAAAAGAGAGACCGTAAATATTGCTATTGCAATAATTAACAAAGCAAGATATAAGATCGAGGGGCCCATCCCAGATCACCACAATGTCATCAATATATCAACCAAAAAATGGGCTGAGAAGCGGTTATTAGTTAATACATGGACATGTTCCCACAGGCCCAGGGCTAAGTTGGCATAAGAGGGGGCAAAATTAGCCCCCATAGCTGTGCCCTGGGTCTGTAGGTAAAATTCTCCCTCAAACACAAAATAGTTGTGTGTCAGACAGAACTTTGCAGCTTCCATGATAAAGTCAGCTTGCCTGGGGTTGATCATAGGTTCAGCGGATAAGAAATGGTTCAAGGCTGATAGCCCAAAAGAGTGCGGGATAGAGGTGTAGAGTGAACAAACATCAAGTGAGAGCCACATATATGTGGGCTCCCACTTGTAGGGAGAGAGAAGCTCAAGGAGATGTGTGCCATCTCTAATGTAAGTGGGTAATGATTGAACCAAGGGCTGTAGATAGTGATCTGTATACTGACTGAGACTTGTGGTCACGCTATCCATAGCAGCCACTATTGGTCTACCAGGTGGGGATACCAAGCTCTTATGCACTTTGGGAAGATGATAGAAATACGGTATGGAATAATAGTCCCTCAGTAAGAATGAGGCTTCAGTTTTGGTGATGACATTGTTGTCCAGTCCAGCCTGAACCACAAAGCCGGCTTCAGCGGCAAACAAGGAGGTGGGATCCTTGTCCAACTTGATGTAAGTGTTGGTGTCAGAAAGTAATCTCAAGGCTTCAGCTACATAATCGACTCTGTTCTGTACAACAATGTCCCCACCCTTATCCGCTGATTTGATAATAACATCATGTTGCTTCATTAAACTATCTAAGGCCTCAAGTTTAGTGCGGGAAAGATTATTACTGCCCGACCAATGAGTGGACTTGGATTTGCATAGTCTTTGTAAGTCAGCGAACACTACCCTATAAAAGCTGTCAACATAGGGTCCTTTAGCATGAGTGGGAAAAAAGACCGATTTGGGCCTAAAAGTGGAATTGATCACAGGAGGTGAGGTGGCCAAGTGTTGAGTAAATAACTCCAATGAGCCCTCTTCATTGGATAGGCTTTCCAATGTATCAAACAAGTCCCCATCAAAATCAAACTCCATGTGGCAGTCAGAAATGGGTGCAGGAGGGGTCTCAGTGTTGGACTGAATTCCCAGTGCCCCATTAGTTTTAGATTTTTCTTCTTTTATATGAAAAAACCTTTTTAGGGTAAGGTTACGAATAAACTTATTTAAATCTTTAAATAGAAGAAAAGGATTGGGCTTGTTGGTAGGGGCAAAGTTTAATCCACGGCTGAGAAGCGTAGTCTCGTCTGGAGTTAAAACATGTGATGATAAATTAAAAATCTTCACAGTTTCCGGAATTTGGGAAGGTTTTTGGGTGGATTTTGCTTGTTCTCTGCAGCCTCTCCGGGAAACTTTCTTTTTTTGGGGATGGATGGAGGAAGACTGAACACTAAAAAAGACGGATCATGGAATGTAGAGACGGGGGTACTATGTCACCAAACGTCATAGTCACGACTGGAGATGAAGGCAGAACGGGCCAATCTACTATTGCCTGTACTTGTTCTGGCTTCACCATTCGTTGAGTGGCATTCGGCCTACCATATAACGTTGAAGGTTCTGTCGGCTACTCGCACCTGAGGAAGGTGTTTCACTTGTGAGTGTAGCTGGCACAGATCCACCATGTCCTCTCCTTGCAACAGGAGCTTCACCAACACCACCAACACCAGCAGCACCAGCAGCACCACGACCATGTCCCTTATTTGACGCTCTCCTCATTCTGGACGCAAATGTACTATTTAGCACAAATTTATATTATTTTTTAAACCGGCAATGTAGACACACGTTTTATTTTTGTGCAAGAAATGCACAGCAAGGTGCAAATGTACTATGTAGCACTTTTTTTTTTTTTTAAACCAGCAATGTCAACGCACTTTTTAATATTGTGCAAGAGATGCGCAGCAACGTGGAAATGTACTATGTAGCACTATTTATTATTCTTTTTTTTAAACCAGCAATGTAGACACACTTTTTAATTTTGTGCAAGAAATGCACAGCAAGGTGCAAATGTACTGTGTAGCACTATTTTTTATTTTTTTTTTAAACCAGCAATGTCAACTCACTTTTTAATTTTGTGCAAGAAATGCACAGCAAGGTGCAAATTTACTATGTAGCAATATGTATTATTCTTTTTTTTAAACCAGCAATGTCGACGCACTTTTTAATTTTTTCAAGCAATGCACAGCAAGGTGCAAATGTACTATGTAGCACTATTTGTTATTCTTTTTTTTAAAACCAGCAATGTAGACAGACTTTTTATTTTTGTGCAAGAAATGCACCGCTGGCCGCAAATGTAGTATTTAGAATATATTTTTTTTAAACCAGCAATGTAGACGCACTTTTTATTTTTGTGCATGAAATGCACCGCTGGTCGCAAATGTAGTATTTCGAATTTTTTTTTTAAACCAGCAATGTAGACACACTTTTTATTTTTGTGCAAGAAATGCACCGCTGACCGCGAATGTAGTGTTTAGAATATATATTTTTTTAAAACCAGCAATGTAGACGCACTTTTGATTTTTGTGCAAGAAATGCACCGCTGGCCGCAAATGTAATATTTTGCACAAAAAAAAAAAAAAATTAAAATTTGTCTAACTACAATGTAAAAGCAGTATTTAAATATGCCAAAATGTTGCCAACTGAACTAACAGAACACAATTAAAGCAGTGTCCCTGACACACAAGCAGTTGCAATTGCACTGCACTTGCAAAAATGGCTGCAAACGCCCACCTAACAAACAGAAAAATTGCTTAGGTTTTATATGAAGCACTTTGCTTAGCAAACAAAATGTACTCTAGCAAACAAAAATCTCCTTTAGCACCCACCCACCAGTAAATCGCTGTTTTTATCAGATTTTCTAAAGCTAATCTGTCCCTCACACCAGCAGCAGCATCCTCTCCCCACACTAGTATGAGATGATTTTCTAAAGCTAATTTGTCCCTCACAGCAGCAGCAGCACCCTCTCCCAACACTAGTATGAGATGATTTTCTAAAGCTAATCTGTCCCTCACAGCAGCAGCAGCATCCTCTCCCTACACTAGTATGAGACGATGTGACATACAGCAAACAAAAATCTCCTCTAGCACCCACCCACCAGTAAATCGCTGTTTTTAACAGATTTTCTAAAGCTAATTTGCCCTTCACACCAGCAGCACCATCCTCTCCCTACACTAGTATGAGATGATTTTCTAAAGCTAATCTGTCCCTCACAGCAGCAGCAGCATCCTCTCCCAACACTAGTATGAGATGATTTTTTAAAGCTAATCTGTCCCTCACAGCAGCAACAGCATCCTCTCTCTACACTAGTATGATATGATGTGACATGCAGCACTGCGTGACTCCAGCTTATATAGAGGCTGGATCACTTGATGCACTGGCCAATCACAGCCACACCATTAGTAGGCATGGCTGTGATGGCTTCTAAGGGCAAACAAGTGAAACTCTTCTTGATTGGCTGCCCTGCAGCTATTCAACAGGTGCGGAAAAAGGCGCAAAAAATACCCAAACCCCAAAACCTGACTTTTTCTCAAATGTCCGGGTTCTGGTAATGGACACCCTAAAGTCCGGTACAAACCCGAACGTTCGCTGAACTTTACATATAAACAAATACACCATTAGTCCATTGGCTCCAAATTGCTCTGATATTGGTATTCTTAGCAGCGCTAGCTTCCAACAGTTCTTATGCAGGGAATGATTGGACGTAAATCCCAGAATAAACGGCACCAGTGACAAAGTCAAGAAAAGGGTGATGAACTAACAGGTTGCAGAATGGCATGCGTGCACCCGCACCAATCATCCACCAAGTGCCTCTCACCCCTAAGGATTTGCACTCAGCAGAAATTGGTGTATATTGCGCCTTATATGATATTCCTGGATATGTCTCTCACAGCAATCACTTCCAATGCATCATCATTAGAGTTGATCGAACCCGTGGATGTTCGGGTTCGGTGGGTTTGGCCGAACTTCGGAAAAAAGTCCGGGTTCGGTACCTAACTTGACCCGAACTTTGACCCAAACCCCATTGAATTCAATGGGGACCCAAACTTTTCGGCACAAAAATGACTGTAAACGAGTCCTGGAAAGTGCTAGAGGGCTGCAAAATGATTTTAGAACAATAATCTGTCCCTTACAGCAACAGCAGGAACCTGACCCTGTAGAACTAGGAGATGATTTTAGAACAATAATCTGTCCCTCTAAGCAGTAGACTCTACCTAGTCCAGTCAGATCTTTCTGTAATGCAGGATGAGATCTGCAATCTGTCCCTAAAAGCAGTATTAGTAGTAATCTCTACCTATCTATCTATCTGCAATCTGTCCCTAAAAACAGTAGTAGTAGTAATTCTACCTACCTATCTATCTGCAATCTGTCCCTCACAGCACAGGCAGCATCCTCTCCCTACACTACCCAGAGAGCATGTGACATGCAGCACTGTGACTCCAGCCTCATATAGAGGCTGGGTCACATGATGCACTGGCCAATCACAGCCATGCCATTAGTAGGCATGGCTGTGATGGCTTCTAGGGAAAATCATGCTTGTTGATTGGCTGCCCTGCAGCTATTCAACATGCGTGATCAAATACCTGAACCCAGAACTCAAACCCAAACTTTTTTTAAATGTCCGGGTTGGGGTCCGGGTCACGGACACCCCAAAGTTCGGTACGAACCCGAACTTTATAGTTCGGGTTCGCTCAACTCTAATCATCATAATGGGGTATAAGAAAAAGCCGTATATAGCGTAATCCTGCTTCAACTTTTATTAATATGCCCCCATATAAAATACACTTACTAGATATACAGTTAAAATGAACAGTGTAAGGTTTTGTAATAGTCACCGTTCATCCATTCAACCTCTCTGTGTCTGCCTCACACACAGGTGTTCGGTCCTCCAATTCATGTCTGTGACACGCAAGGAGGAGGAAGCAGTTTTCACTAGAAGGCCTGTTGAGCTGCTATGCTATAGGCGATTTATCGATGACATAATACTTATTTGGGAGGGTGACTATCAGGGGCTGGAAGAGTTTATGCAGACCCTCAACTCTAATACTAGAAATATCACCTTGTCCTGGAATGTGAGTCAAGAACGTATCACCTTCTTAGATTTGGAGATATTTAGGGATAATGATCATTTCAGTTTGGTAAACCACTGCAAGCCAACAGATTGGGATGCGTATATACCCCTGGGGAGCTGTCACCACCAGAAATGGTTGAACAACATCCCCAGGGGGCAGTTTACCCTACTGAGGCACAATTGTTCAAGAGAGGCTGACTTTATTGTACAAGCAAATGAGCTTTCTACAAGGTTTCAGCAGAAAGGTTATAGCAAAGAATCTCTTGACCAAGAAATTAGCAGGGTGGGTGCTATGGATAGAAATAAACTTGTTGCCAATACTGAAAAGAAAAATAGGGATGATGGTCAGCAGTTCAAAATAATCTTTGATTATAATGTGCAACATAAAAAATTGGAAAAAATAATCCAGCAGAACTGGTCCATCCTGAAGTTAGATAAAGTACTTGGCCCATTCCTCCCAGAAAAACCTCAGTTCATTTATAGAAGAGCCTCCACTTTGAGAGATAGGATAGCCCCGGGTGTCATTGACCCCCCTAAACAGGTGGAAAACAGACTCTTTTCCTTTCTAAAAGGATTCTATGCATGTGGGCGTTGTAAGGCATGCAGAAGCTGCAAATTTAACATTAAAAAACGAAAAACTTTCGTAGCCACGGCCACAGGGAGAGAGCATGAAATACGTCAGCCTATTACTTGTCAAACTATTGGAGTAGTTTATATGCTCGAATGTAGCTGTGGCCTTCAATATATTGGACGCACCTCCCGCCCCCTGCATGTACGATTAAGAGAACATGTGAACAATATCCGTAAAGGGTTCAAAGATCATAACTTATCATTGCATTTTAGGAAACATCATAATAGGGACCTCAGTTCACTAAAATTTTGGGGGGTCGAACACGTGGTTAAACATTGGAGAGGGGGTAATTACATTAGACAACTGAGCAGAAGGGAATCTTTTTGGATACACCAAGCTACAGTATTAACCCCTAACAGGTTAAATATTGAGTTTGACCTCAATTGTTTTATTTCTGACCGTTACGTTTTATTTGGATTTTCAGATGATGGTAAGGGGGATAAGATGTATTTGTATAAATAGTTGGAAGTGGATTTTATTACTAGTCTGGTTTATTCTTATTTTAATTATTTGACTATGAATGATGCATGCGGAGTAAATACATTATAACGCATGTAAAACATATTATCACGCATGTAATGTGTATCTGGGAGACAGCGATGGACACGGTAGTAGAGTTGAGCGAACCCGGACTGTAAAGTTCGGGTCCGTACCGAACTTTGGGGTGTCCGGGACCCGGACCCGGTCTTTTCAAAAAAAGTCCGGGTTCGGGTCCGGGGTTCTGGTAATTTTAATGAAAAATCTTAAAAATTCTGTAAAAAAAAGTCCAGGAAGGTCCTGGAGGTCTGCAAACTGAAGGAAAATGGGGGTAAGGGTGGGACAAGTGCCCTACAAAGAAATGGGGACAGGGAAATAACTTTAAATATTTTTAAAAACATAAAAAATGCAAAAATGGAGATGATCTTCAAAATGGGTCTGAAAAGTATTAATTAACATTAAGTCAAACGTCTGGAGGTCCTGGAAGGACCTGAAAAAAAATGTCTTAAAAATTCTAAAAAGTAATTTTAATGGTCTTGGGGCCTGGGCTTGGGCCTGAAAAAAACTTTTCTGGCCCAGGCCCAGGGCCTGTGGGGTTTCAAGCCATGCCTGGGCTTGAAATG
>BLSH010348597.1:143754-182960 GCA_018402905.1 Glandirana rugosa
CACACAGTGAAATTTAACACAGACTTTAAAAAATTGTGCAGAAGAGATGTGCACTGATTCCCGGTTTCATTTAAAGTGACACACAGACTTTAAAAAATTGTGCAGAAGAGATGTGCACTGATTCCCGGTTTCATTTAAAGTGACACACACATTTTGCAGAACAGTGATATGGGTACTCCCGGCTTATTTATACTTTTTTGACACAGTTTGAAGATGATTTTAGAACAGTTCTATGGCCTCTAATGTTAATTAATACTTTTCAGACCCATTTTGAAGATCATCTCCATTTTTGCATTTTTTATGTTTTTAAAAATATTTAAAGTTATTTCCCTGTCCCCATTTCTTTGTAGGTCACTTGTCCCACCCTTACCCACATTTCCTTCCTTTTGCAGACCTCTAGGACCTTTCAGGACTATTTTCCAGCTCTTTTTGTGCCTAAAAGTCAGTGTCCCCATTGATTTCAATGGGGCTCGGGGTCCGGGACAAAGTTCGGGTTCTGTCCGGACCTGAACCCGGACTTTGTCCCGAAGTTCGGCCGAACCAGCAGAACCCGGACTTCTAGAAGTTTGCTCATCTCTACGTGTTAGTATTAGTATTATTATTATGCCAGTGATTTGAGTATGGAATTTTAATTAATTTACCCTTATCAACCAGTATTATGGTGGGGGGTTGTTTTACGCATAAAACCTTTTTTCCCTTGACAGGGAAGCAGCCCAGCTGAGTAATATTAACAGGAGGTGCTGGAGGTTGAAATCAGTTCTGATAGGTGCTTTAGTAGTCACATGCACGCGATGGCCCTTTATATGCGGGTGGGAACGTCACTTCCTTATCCGCCGAAGAAGTTCCGGTCTGGGGAACGCAACGCGTCCGGAACAGGAAGTGACGTCACCCGCGGCCATCGCTGTCTCCAGAATCCGACGGTTGCATTTGTAAACATGCTTGTAGCTGAGCACTGGGCAGCAGTGCTTCTTTTGTGAGTACCTTTTCACCTTTTAATAAAGCAAGAGTTTTTATATATAGAGAGCACTAGATGTGGTTTATTCTTTGCTTCCATGTCACCTTTTGATTGATTCGGGGTTGGCGAGTTTCACTGGAGTACCATAAAGTGGGGTTACCTTACTACTCACCTAACTGGATCTTTGTCCATTGATTGTGACAACATGCAAGATCTGGCTCCTGTAATAATAGCCTGATATGGGAGGTGAGCGGCTAGTGTGATTGGTGAAGGTGGAGTGGCACAGAAGCACTATTGTAACATCTATGCACGGATTTGCACCGGGTGCTGATTATCCAGAGAAATATAGTTTACAGCACTGCACTTTACTTCTATTTGTGACACGCAAGCGTCACTTCCAGTTGCTGTTGGGTCACGCCCTATGTAATGTCTTGGAAAAACAAGTTAGGACCTGGTGGGATATTTTCACCATGAAGCATTATCTAAAAGAGAAAATTATAGTACGGGGTCTGAAATGGCATGTCCAACCTCAGGACGGTTTGGAGGACCAAGAATAAGAGCATGAATGGTGGGAGTTCTTTGATGGGGTTGGCTTGAAGCTGCAGGAATTGATACTAAAAAGGAAAAGAACCAACATGGTTAATTTGGAGACTAAGATCAATGATCTGTGGCAAAAACTTGACCCGATTAAGGACTCTCAAGAGTTTATAGATTTTAATACCAAAAGTAAGAAAAAATTAGAATACATGGACAAGGACACTCAAAAAAGGAACATTTTAAAAATTCAAAATGATCTTACAGAATAATACTGCTTATAGCTGGTAGAAACCCATTTCATCTACTGAAAACAATCAGATATTAGAAGTACCAAATAAGGGACCTAGTACCCCTTATGGGAGTACTCCTTTAAACAATGCAAATTCTCCAAGGTGTAATGGTAAACCCCATAACAGTAGGGGAAATCAGGGTCCCATAGAGGGAAGGGGAAGGAATGGCCAATCAGGATCTAATAGTTCTGCGGTTCAGAACACTTTCTATGGGATTCCCACTTCAAACAGATTCGAACCTCTGTATCAGGGGGAGAATAGAGACTATTCACATCCCCCTTCTCAGTATTTTTTAGGGGGAGGTCAGGGTTGGAGGGGGAGGGGGAGGGGAGGGGAAGGGGTCACCCCTTCAGGAGGGGAAGACCTCCCACACAACCCCAAGGGACATACAATTACCAGGAATCTCAGGGGAATTGGAATTACCAGGGACCTCAGCAACAATACCTACATGTTTGGAACAGAGAAATCCCATACCAACCCAATCAAATGAGGAAGGAAGAAGGAGAGGCTGTAGAGCGGGGCGTTAAATAAAAAAAAAACAAAAAAGAAGGAAGGAAACAGATTAGGAGGTATATACAATCTCAGTGACATTGAATTAACTCTGAAAGAAACCAACATCCTACAATTGGGATTAAAATGCAGGTTCAATAGACCAATTAACAAATTTGACGTCTTTATTGATGTCCAAAAATACATGAGGAAACTCAGAAATAAGAAATACTTTTTAAATAAGAACTCCTACCCGAAAAATACAGGTAATGTTGTAATGGGTCCAGTAAATAGTGGATTGAAGAATAAATCATTGTTAAACCCTCCCAACAATTCCACGCAATATTTGGAGGCATTTAAAAACCCAGTGTTACGGGACCTTGAACTAATCACCCTTAAAAGGGATTTCAACCCCTATTACATATAACAGGGGATAGAACAGTTAGAGGAAAGGAGAGAGGTCATAGTGAGACCAGCTGATAAAGGGAGGGGCTGTTGTCATACTCTAAAGAGTTCTATCATGGCCAGCTAACTGAGATGCTGAGTGATGAGGAGACATATATGAAATTAGATAGTGACCCTACACCCCAATATAAACAGGAATTATCAGCTTTGGTCAAAGCTGGTTTCCAATTAGGAGTATTAACATCAAAAGAAAAAAAGTACCTGGTACCCAGTACCAACAATTTATACCCTCCTCAAGATTCATAAAGACCCTATTAACCCACCCGCTAGGCCCATTGTCAATGGGATAGGCTCGGTAACTGCCAGAATGGGCCAGTATCTAGACCATTTTCTTCAGGCCAGTGTAACCACCACCAAAGTGTATCTTAAGGATCATCCAATTATTGCAGGAGGTGGTGGCCACTGAGAATATGGAACTCTATCTGGTGACGGCCGATGTATCAATGTTGTATACAGCCATACAGCATGAAGATGCCTTATTGGCTTTGAACTGGACCTTAGAGAGGATTTAGCCCATAGACAAAAAAACATTTTTTGAAGGACACGCTAGAATTCTGCCTATCGCACAACTATTTCCGGTATGCTGAGCAATTCTTCACCCAGAAGAGAGGTCAACCTCTGCATGGGTGAATGGGAAGACAAATTTGTCTTTGCCCATTAAAGAAAGGAACTAGCATTTTATAGATGGTTTATCGATGATCTCTTTTTTGTGTGGATAGGATCAGAGGAAACCTAAATTCAATTTTTAGATCATTTGAATAATATTAAAAATAACATCAAGTTGACTAGCCAGTGGAGCAAAGAACAAATCCATTTTCTGGATGTTACTGTCTGTAGGAGGAGTGAGGACTTGGAAACCAAGGTTTACTTCAAGCCTACAGATAAGAACAGCTATCTCCCTTTGCAGAGTGGCCATCATCCACTATGGCTAAAGAACATCCCTAAAGGGCAAATTACGAGAGTGAAGAGAAATTGTTCTACTATGGAGGATTTTGTTGAACAGTCAGCTGTGATTAAGAAATGTTTTGAGGAAAAGGGATATAACCCACAACAACTTGAAATGGTGATTAATGAAGTGGCTAGCCATTCAAGAGAATGCTATTTAGGGGACAATCCAGTCAGAGAAAGTGATAGTAGCCATGAATTGGGGTTTATCACTGGCTTCCATCCCAGTATAGGGAGGTGGACGCCATATTTAAACAACACTGGCAAGTACTTACTCTAGATAAAATCTGTCCTACCAGTAACTCCAAAATGTATCTATCAAAAGGCCCCTAATATAGGCGATATGGTCGTGAAAAAGTTTTGGACCTCTCCTCTAGGCCTTTATCTTTCTGGGACTGGAATATATTCTTTGCCTGTAGAAAGTATAAGGCATGCAGGGGAGTTTAATGCACCATGAGAGGAATGGGCAGCTTTATTTCTCCAGTAAATGGAAAATAATTCAAAATCAAAGAGTTAATTACATGTAATATGACTCACATAGTGTATGCTCTGCGGTGCCCTTGTGGGCTGATATATTTATAGGCAAAAAGGCAATTAAAGGTGAGGCTTGATGAGCATTTAAAAAACATACGTTTAGTGTTCAAGGACCATAATATGTCCCTACATTTCAAACTCTACCTTGGTCAGGACCCCACAGGCTTGAAATTTTGGGGGGCTGATATAAACAAACCAGCCTGGCGAGGGTCCAATGTGGTGAGAGGGATTTCAAAACATGAAACTAAGTGAATATATTTGGTTGATAGCTTGGCACCAAAAGGTCTGAACATAGAGTTGGACCCAAACTGTTTTATCAGTGATAGCTAGCATTTGTGTAGTGATCTTGATTGGGTTTCTTCTTTTCTGGTTGGTATTTGTTTGCTTTTTTTCTGAATTATTGTCTTTTTAATTTTTGTTAATTTTAGTTATTTTGCTGCTAATTGAAATTTTGTGGATTTGTACTAACAGAATTTTATAATATTGGATGGTTTGGATCCTTTGTTTTATCTATTTTATGCTATTTTGCTTACTAATATAAATGTGGTGCTCCTTGAACATATATTAAATCATGTATTTTAGGAGGGGCGTGACCAAAAGTCCAAGGAAGAAGACACACTCAGGAGAGCTCCAGGCCACCTCAGCCCAAATCCCCTGCCATCCTCCTCCTAGAGTGCCCAAAAGGACTCCATCTTCCCTGCCTGGCTGTGAAATCAACCCGTATAGGGATACAGGGGACTAGTTCACCTCAGACCTCAGAGAGAGCTCCCGGGGGTTCGGCGTGGATTGGGCCTAGCCCGCGGCCGGAAGCCTGCACCGGAGATGACAGGCGAACGCCGCTGATCTCTCCGCCTCTCCCTCCCTACCATCCGGATCTGCGGACAGGCCGGCCACGGTTCTCGGGGGAGTCCAGGAGGTGAATCAAGCCATACCAGGGACCGCGGTCCATCGCGGTTGGATGCCACCGCCATCTTGCCAGCTCCCTGTTCCGGCCGTGTCTTTGGCCCGCACTCTCCATCCACGGCGGTGGGCCCCGCTGCACCGCTCTCCCTGGCTAACCAGCTGCCGGTCTCGGTGCCCTATGTAGCGGTTGCATCCTGCTGAGCAAGTGGCCTAGTGCTGGGAATAGGCCTGGTCTGGCTGATGCTCCTTTGGGCCTCAATGCCAGTGAGTACCCTGCCCTCACCAGCCTAGACTGTGTGAGCGCTCCCCACTACCAAGACCTGGCCACCTCTGCCCCTCAGCATCCTGTGCTACAGGACCAGCATCCTACAGGCCTTGGTCCACCCGGGCTCACCCTGCCCCGATCCGCAACCACAGCCCAATCTTCTTCACAGCATGGTGCTCCATCCACCCCGGCTCTAAACTACACAGGCCCTGGTTCTGGTAATTTTACTAAAAGTTCTGAAAATTGCTGTAAAAAAGTCCTGGAAAGTCCTAGAGGTCTGCAAAAGGAAGGGAAATGGGGGTAAGGGTGGGACAAGTGCCCTACAAAGAAATGGGGATAGGGAAATAACTTTAAATATTTTTTAAAAAATAAAAACTTAAAAAAATCAAAAATGGAGGTGGATGTGGACCATCTTCAAACTGTGTGTGAAAAGTATTAATTAATGGTAGAAGCCATATCACTGTTCTAAAATCATCTTCAAACTGTGTGAAAAAAGTATAAATTAGCCGGGAGAACCCATATCACTGTTCTACTATCATCTGGAAACTGTGTGTTAAACTCAAATTAAAACCGGGAGAACCCATATCAATGTTCTAAAATCATCTGGAAACTGTGCGTTAAACTTACATTAAAACCGGGAGAACCCATATCACTGTTCTAAAATCATCTGGAAACTGTGTGTTAAGCGTAAATTAAAACCGGGAGAACCCATATCACTGTTCTAAAATCATCTGGAAACTGTGTGTGAAACTATAGCAGAGCGAAGCCATATCCCTGTTCTAAAATCATCTAAAAACTGTGTGTGAAAATATATCAGAGAAAAGCCATATCCCTGTTCTAAAATCATCTAAAAACTGTGTGTGAAAATATATCAGAGAAAAGCCATATCCCTGTTCTAAAATCATCTAAAGACTGTGTGTGAAAATATATCAGAGAAAAGCCATATCCCTGTTCTAAAATCATCTAAAAACTTTGTGTGAAAATATATCAGGGAAAAGCCATATCCCTGTTCTAAAATCATCTAAAAACTGTGTGTAGTTCAGTTTGTCCCGGTTTTAGTTAAAGTGTTACACACAGTTTCCAGATGTTTGCAGAACAGTTTGTCCCGGTTTTAGTTAAAGTGTCACACACAGTTTCCAGATGTTTGCAGAACAGTAGTTCAGTTTGTCCCGGTTTTAGTTAAAGTGTCACACACAGTTTCCAGATGTTTGCAGAACAGTGATATGGGTTCTCCCGGCTTATTTATACTTTTTTGACACAGTTTGAAGATGATTTTAGAACAGTTATATGGTTTCTACCGTTAATTAATACTTTTCAGACACAGTTTGAAGATGGTCCACATCCACCTCCATTTTTGATTTTTTTATGAAATTATTTTTTTAAAAATGGTTTTAGTTATTTCCCTGTCACCATTTATTTGTAGGGCACTTGTCCCACCCTTACCCCCATTTTCCTTCCTTTTGCAGACCTTTAGGACTTTCCTGGACTTTTTTACAGCCATTTTCAGAACTTTTGGTAAAATTACCAGAGCCCCGGACCTGAACCTGGACTTTTTTTGAAAGTCCGGGTTCGGGTCCGGGTCCCGGACACCCCAAAGTTCGGTACGGACCCGAACTTTACAGTCCGGGTTCGCTCAACACTATTTCTTAACCTTAGTAACCTCCCTGATTAACAATCCCCTCAAATAGGCCTTGAAGGCGTCCCATTGGGTCGCATTGGCTCCTGAGGGTTCCTGGGATATGAAATACTCTTGCATGTCCCGTTCTATCACATCATGTGAGGGGAATAATTTTAGCCAAAAGGCATTAAGTTTTCATGTAGCCGGGGCCAGATGGATCTGTGGAGAAGAACGTAAATTGACCACTAACGGAGTATGGTCCGAGACACTGCGGGGTTTGTACCCCAAATCTGTGATATACGGGATCATGCTCGAGCTGCCTATCGCAAGATCAATCCTGGAAAGAGTCCCGTGTGCTTTAGAAAAACATGAGAATTGTTTAACCTTTGGGTTTCTGATCCTCCAGATATCCATCCACCCTACCTCTTGCAATAATCTCGCCAAGGGGTTGCCCCTGGAGAGAGCAGAGGGTTGAGGGGCCGGGTGTCTATCCAGAACCGGATCCAAGCAGCAATTAAAGTCCCCCACTATGAGCAGAGGCATCTCGGGCCTCCCATCCAAGAAGGTGTTGAGAAGCCTAAGCACCCCCGCTGCATAGGGCGGAGGTATGTAGATACCTGCCAAAACACAAGTCATGTTTCCTATCCAGCAATGTAGGAAAACAAACCGTCCTTCTGAGTCTATCAGTTTATCTATTTTCCTGGAAATCTAATGCAGCATTGTGTGCATGGAGTGGTATGACGACCCCGCCCATGAGTATCTCAGAGAGTGGACTGAGTCAGCATTAAGGTGAGTCTCTTGGAAACAAAGGATTGCTGGGAAATACTTCTTGACACACATGGATATCATTGTGCGCTTAAGAGGTGAATGAACCCCTCTAACATTCCATGAGATTATTGGTACCATATCCATTGAATAAAAATATGGTAAGGAAGCAGCTGGTGTCTTAAGACCTCTTCGTCCAGTATCCCAATAGATAGTCTGTTATCCACCTGCAAACGCGGAAGGTTTAGGTGGGATTTCTGCTTAGTGGTGCAATAGTGACCCTGTGGGTGGTGGGCTGATGAATGCAGGCTCAAACAGTTCGTTGTGGCAGCTGCGGTTTCCCGGGCTCCTTCTCCAAGAGAGACCCAAGGTTCGGATGTAGGGTGTAGTAAACTAAGCTGCCAGTGTAAAAATTGTAAAGGGGCCAACTGGGCAACCCTGAAAACTTTGTGAACATCCTTTAACAAGTAGTCTAGTAAGGCAAAGTCAATAAGCATTCCAATAATGCAATTTACTTGGCTCACTTCCTCTTTTTATAGTAGTGTGTTCCCCAGCCTATAGTCAAGTTAGTAACGTTATATGGCAAGCAAATGAACCAACATACTTTTGTAGCCTATTCCCAACAGGAGAAAGAAGGGTACCCACCCAAAGGGGGGCAAGGGAGCAGTACTTTACCAGTGTCGCAAACTCCTGGGCTTCAAATCAGTCTTCTCTCATCTCCTCCTCGCGGTGTCTCAGGGCTTGTTCATTGTGGTCAAGCCAGGCCATTGCCTCCTTAGGGGATGCAAAGAATTGTGCCCTGTTCTGCGCCGTGATCGGTAGCTTTGCGGGGTATAACATGACATACGGTAGTTGCAGAAGCTGCAGGCGCCTTTTCACCTCCGTGAACTTAGCTCGGTGCCTCTGAACCTCCACGGAAAAATCCGGGTAGAATGACACTTTGACCCCGTTAAAGAGGATGTTGGCTTTTTCCCTGGCCTGGTGGAGCACTATTTCACGATCTCGGTAATGAAGGAGTTTTGCCAGCATGGATCTGGGGGGGCTCCAGGAAGAAGTGGATGGGGCGGGACTCTGTGGGCTCTCTCCACCGCAAAATGGGGAGAGAGGTTGTCTTTTCCAAAAATCTCCAGCAGCCATTTCTCGGTGAATGCTGTGGGGTCCCTCCTCTCCGCGCGCTCTGGCAGGACCATAATGCGAACATTGTTCCTCCTTAAGCAATTTTCCATGTCTTCCGCGTGATCCATGGCCTCCCTTGCGAACTGTAGTGCCGATTTTGTGTCTCGTATCGGGGGGGTCATTTGATCCTCCATATCTCTGACCCGACTCTCAACCACTGAGGTGCGTTCTCTGATTTTCTGGAGGTCTTGGCGAATGAATGTTACCTCCTCTCTCAGTCCCCCAAACTGTTCCTGCAGAGTGTTTACTGAGGCTGTACATGTATGCACCGCTCTGAGGATATCTGCGAGTGTTGGGTGCTCTGCGGCTTCACTATCTTGTGGGGCCTGCCTGTGAGTCACTGTCTGTCCATGTTGGGCCTGGTCTGCTGGCTCTTCATGCGGCGTGCCTGTGCCTGTGTCCTGCTGTTCCGCCCCCCTGAGTGTCCCATCTTTTGGGCATAGTAGAGCATGTCCCGGTGGGGTCCTTACCGGCATTCCGTTGTGGTTTCGGGGTTCTCAGACCCGCATCCCGCTGCCTGTCTGGGCTGCGTGATGTCCCCGCATGTTGATCTGCACCAGCGCCATCTTGGGTGTCCGGCTCAGTTTGTTCCGAGACCTTAGATCGTGTCACCCTCCTAGTGCACAGGGCCGGCGGTGGGTTCACAGTGTGGTCCGGAGCAGCGGCAGGTGCTGTGTGTCAGTGTGACTCGGTGTAGTGTCGGTAAGACGGCTGGGGAAGGATCGATTGCCGGATCACAGAGCAGAGCTGTGGGAGATGCGTCCTCTCACATGCCTGTCCCGGCCACGCCCCCAGACCAAATGTTCTTACTCTAGAACCGACACCTCATGGTATGGTAAAGTATTCTGCCCACTATTTCTACACCTAATATGGCACCTATCTGCCCAATTAACTTAACCTCATACAATTTAAGGGGGTTTTCACAAACTAAGAGCTAGAATCCTGCTATTGCAAGAGACCCACTTTCGCACAGGCTCAATCCCCAGCTTTAGGAATAGATACTATCACAAATGGTTTCATAGTTCTAACCCTCTCTCCAAAACAAAAGGGGTCTCTGTTGCCTTTCATAAAAATTTTAATCCAGATATCCTAGATACCCTTATTGATGATTATGGGAGATTCATATTTCTCAATCCAAAACTGAATGATTTTCTTTTCACAGTGGCAAATATTTATGCTCCCAATACTGACCAGGTTAACTTCCTCTCCTCCACTCTCACCAGATTATCCTCTTTCAGGGGTCCTCATCTCATTGTTGGTGGAGACTTCAATGTGGCCCTTGTGCCGCCTTTAGACATGTCAACCGGTAAGTCCTCTGTTCCTACATATGCTCTGACCCGCATTAAAATCCTACTCCACACAGCATGCCTGACAGATATCTGGCGCATACAACATACCGAAAACAGGGACTACAGTTATTATTCAGTCACACACAACTCGTACAGCAGGATCAACTACATCTTAGTCTCCCAAACCCTACTAGACTCCCCTTTACAATCCTCTGTAGGCCACATCATATGGTCTGATCGTGGTCCCGCATAGGCACATCCTGGAGACTTAATGATAATCTCCTCCGTGACTTCGTCTGTGTAGCAGAGATATCTCGGACGATCTGGAACTTTATAACAGACCACGCCGCAGATCTCACCCCACACCTTACGCAGTGGAAAGCCTTGAAATACCTGTTGAGAGGTGTCCTTATTCAACACGGTTCCCGACTGAAAAAAATCAAATCTGATGATATCCGTAAACTCTTATCCCGAATAACAGAATTAGAGTCCCACCATAAACAGGACTTGGCTTTGTCCACATTCCTCAAATTATCTAATGCCCGCCGAGACCTGCTTCAAATTTTAGACTCACACTCGTTGATTGCCCGTGACAAAGCACGTAACTACATTTACTCCCTGGCTAATAAATACGGTAAGCATTTGGCATGGACTCTCCATCCTAAACCTCCCCGCCACTCCATTCAATTTATATCCTCCCCCACGCAGGATAGGATTCATCACACCAGCGGCATCCTTCCAACAATATTATGCCAGACTCTATAACTTATAACTCCCTTGTGCTCTCCCTCCTCTTCCCACACAGATGCTATGCTAGCCTACATTAATGAGACGGCGCTCACTTGCATAGACCCACAAGACTCGGTAGAACTGGACAAACCCCTTTATGAACCTGAATTCCTCGGGCGATAAAGGGGTTGAAATTAGGGAAATGCCCTGGCCCAGACGGTTACACGCCCAGGTTTTATAAAACCTTCGCTCCCCTGTTAGCACCACTCCTGGCCCGGGCGTTCAACTCGGTGGATGACTCCACTCTCCCCTCCAGGGATCTTTTGTCGGCCCACATCGCCGTCCTCCCGAAACAGGGTAAAGACCCCTCCCAGTGCAGCAGCTATCGTCTGATTTCACTGCTTAACATAGACCTTAAACTTTTTGCGAAAGTCCTGGCTAATTGCTTGTCTCCCCTCCTTCCCGGGATCATACATAGGGATCAGGTCGGCTTTGTCCCTGGCCGTGAGGCTAGGGATAACACGACTAAAGCGATTCACCTAATATCATACATTCAACGTCACGGTCTGAAAGCCTGCCTGTTGTCCTTCGATGCAGAGAAGGAGTTCGATGGGGTCAATTGGCGCTTTCTCCAGCTCTCACTGGAACAGATAGGTCTAGGTCAATGATATATATCCAAGGTGATGTCCCTCTACTCGAGCCCCACAGCCTCTGTACTAGTTAACAGCTCCTCCTCAGAGCCATTTGACATTTTGAATGGCACGCGTCAGGGATGCCCCCTCTCTCCACTCTTGTTCGTCACAGTCATAGAGCACCTGGTGTGTGCCATCCGTCAAAATGCCTCCATTCAGGGAATCATCACCCCCACCACTCACTACAAGTTGTCCCTTTATGCGGATGGCCTTTTGGTCTACATCCAACACCCACACACGACCTTACCACCGTTACTCTACAAATTTCGGCGTTTTGAGTCCTTCAGCAATTTTAAACGTAATATGTCTAAGACGGAGGCCCTTAACATGTCTCTGCCCCTACCAAGTTTACGTACCCTCCAGTCAAACTACTCTTTCCAATGGCGACCTAAAAGTATCTCTTATCTAGGTGTGCAAATTCCTGCTAATCTGGCCACTCTATTCACCTTAAACTACCCCCCTTAAGGCATGGGGGAGCTTCTCACTTCCATGGTTTGGACGCATAAACACATGAAATGGATATACTCCCTAAACTACTGTATCTTTTCCAAACCATTCCGGTGCTGGTACCCAAATCTTTTTTCGTAGCCCTCCGCTCGATATACATCAAGTTTATATGGCGTCAAGGCCTCTTCCGCCTCAAATACAACCTTCTGACGCTCCCGAAAATGCAGGGGGGCACTGGGCTTCCAGATTTTGAAATCTACTACAAAGCTACTCTCATGACCTGTATCCTGGAATGGTTCCCCCCACCCCCCCTTAAATCCTCTGTGATGGGCAAACAAGATTTGACTCCTGTAGATCTCTGTGCTTTATTCTGGAGTCATGGAGTTCTGGAGTCATGGGGAATCACTACCCCCCCGCTACACATCTCTCCTTTAACCTCGGCAGCTTTGACCTTGTGGTACAGGAAGGGGTTGTGCTCCATCCTATCCTCAGATCCCTCTCCATGGACGTCCCTGTTTGATTACCCTGCCTTCCCCCAAGGTATGGGAGTTCCAACACTTGACATACGGCCAGGGATTTTGTTCACCCTCAGACAGGCGCCCCCATAGTTCCCCCGGGAGCTCGTAACTGGCTGACCTCACTGCACCTATCCTCTTTCGCAAAACATCTATTCCTCTCTGCACAAATACACCGCCCACCCCAAGGAATTTGAGAGGATTAGCGCAATGCAGGACACACCCAGGCATCTACTCTCCTCACTATATAGTTTGCTCCAGACCCTTACTCATACTGACTTACCGTCCTACACAAGAATGTGGTCTGCGGATTTGGGAACAGACATCTCGGAGACTGAGTGGCGAACTGCCTTCTGCATCACCCATAAATCCTCCATATCTTGCTATACACAAGAGCAAAAATTTAAGGTTCTCTCGAGATGGGACAGGGACCCTTCAACCCTTCAAAAAAATTTTCCAGCTACATCAGCCACATGTTGGAGATGCGGCTCCACACGGGGGAACATACCTCCTTCATATCTGGTGGGAGTGTACGAGAATCCGTCCTCTTTGGAATCAAGTATTTCAGATTTACAATGACCTATATTATGAGTCTCTGACTACCTCCCCTATGCTGGCATTACTTTCTATTCTCCCAGGGTCTATACTGTCCCAAAAACTGAGCCTCCTCCGCTTTTTCCTGTCCAAGGCTAGACAAATTATTCCACTATATTGGAAAACCACCCACCAACCGCCCCTGGCACTCTAGGTATCCACCATTAAGACATTATGCAGATGGAGGAGATGTTAGCAATGGATAATAATACCTTTGACAAATATAAGATATTGCGGTCTACCTGGCTCCACTTCTCCTCTTCAGATACTCTTCAAAATATGTTGAAATCTCAGACAGGTCCACCCGCACTTTGAGTTATGAGGGAGTGCCTGTGATGGGCCCCCACACCCCGATCTTCCGGCACTCCAATCCCCCATTTCTCCTCTCTCTTGTACCTTCCTTGCTTATTTCTTTCTCCATCTTCCTTTTCTCTCTCCCTTTCCTTTTACCCCCATCTCTTCCTTTTCTTTCCTACCCGTTCCTTCTTTGCTGCCCTTTCCTCTTTTTTCTCCCCCTTCTGAACTCTTTTTTCTCTTAAAAATGTGTTAAAATAGAATAGTGTCGTTACAACCATTACTGATATTTTCTCTCACTGAGGCATCCGTTGAGAATGAATGTAGTCCGCCAGGATCCTTGCCCTGGGCAATAGCCATTTGGCAGACTCTTTGGCGATAATTATCTTTTGTTTTCTCATAATTGTACCTTGTTCACTGTTCTTAATAAAAAATATTTTCAACTCTAATCATGTATTTTATGATTGTAACTTGAAGTTATAAAGGTCACGTTCAAATTTACCACATGTGACCTTTACCGGGTAACATCTGGCTTTGTTTGTGTACTGGATTGGTAATATCCATTTTTCCACCACTAGGGGTGCAATATGAAGTGCGGTGAGAGTGTATCCCTGCGTGCACTGCTTCATTAGGCTGGGATGCTCTGCCACTTAGTTCCAACCTCCGTCACTTCTGGTTTCCGCTGGGCCACGCCCTCTGAAGCAGTGGTGATGATGAAATGCATCAGCCGCGACCCAACGGCAACCGGAAGTGACGCTTGCATGTCACAGACAGGGGGTAGAGGACCAAACACCTCACTGCAGGCTGTGTGAGAGGCAGATGCAGAGAGGTTGAATGGAAGAACCGTGACTATTACAAAACCTTACACTGTTGATTTTAACTGTATATCTTGTAAGTGTATTTTACATGGGGGCATATTAATAAAAGTTGTAGCAGGATTATGCTATGTACGGCTTTTTCTTATACCCCATTACGATGATGCATTGGAAGTGATTGATGTGAGAGACGTATCCAGGAATATCATACAAGGCGCAATATACACCAATTTTTGCTAAGTGCAAATCCTTAGGTTGAGAGGCACTTGGTGAATGATCGGTGTGGGTGCACGCATGCCATTCTACAACCTGTAAGTTTGTCACCCTTTTCTGGACTTTGTCACTGGTGGCATTTATTCTGGGATTTCCGTCTAATCATTCCCTGCATAAGAACTGTTGGAAGCTAGCGCTGTTACAAATACCAATATCAGAGCAATTTGGAGCCAATGGACTGATGGTGTATTTGATGGTTGTATTTTGTTGTATTGGCATTCATGTTCCCCCAACCGCAGTGTATTGCCAAGTTGGCTCCAGTGGTAATGATGATGATGAAGATGGAGGAGATGGAGATGATGATGATGTCACTGATGTGACTTTGGTACCAGATAGAGCAGAGGAGGAAACTGAAGGTGAGGTGGCACAACCCCAAGGAGGCCGACATCAATAAAGAGTAGAGAGCAGCCACCCTATTGCATCATATTCTGCAGCTGTTATCTCCTGGCCCACTTCCCAAAGCTTAGCTGTCTGGGCCTTTTTCAGCACATCTGCAGCAGATCGCACTGTTGCTATCTGCAAATTGTGTCTCAAACACATAAAACGTGGCAAAAACACCAGCTATTTGGGTACCCCATGCTTAACAAGGCATTTAACATCCAACCACTCGTTGGCAAGAGCACCTAAAAGCCACACAAAAGAGGCACAAATCTGTCCCTCCTCCTCCTCCTCCTCCTTACACACTTCAGTCTGTCCCTGCTATACTGAGTCATGACCTCTCAGCAGCCTCCACAGACAGGGATGATGGTATAGCACAGGGTGTCCCAGGTCCTAGCAGTACATCTGCCAGCAGCACACCACCAGCTGTAGACTGTAGCCGGCAAATTTCTCTGCCCCATCTGCTGTAGCAGAAAAAAAATACAGTCCCTGACACCTACATGCCTAGCATCTAAATGCAAGCTTGTCAAAGCTGTTGGCTCTCCAACTTCTGCCTTTCAGCCTGGTGGATTCTGCCCCCTTCCGTGAATTCACACAATGTGCTGTACCACAATGGCAGGTTCCCAGTCGCTACTACTTTTCACGTAAGGCCAGCAACACACCACCAGCTGTAGACTGTAGCCGGCAAATTTCTCTGCCCCATCTGGTGTAGCAGAAAAAAATTCAGTCCCTGACACCTACATGCACAGCATCTAAATGCAAGCTTGTCAAAGTTGTTGGCTCTCCAACTTCTGCCTTTCAGCCTGATGGATTCTGCACCCTTCCGTGAATTCACACAATGTGCTGTACCACAATGGCAGGTTCCCAGTCGCTACTACTTTTCACATAAGGCCGTTTCATCTCTTTACCATCATGTGGAAGGGAATGTTCTGGCATCGTTGGGCGAGGCAGTCAGCTGCAAAGTCCACCTTACTGCTGACATGTGGTCCAGCAAGCATGCGCAGGGACAATATATTTCCTTCACAGCACACTGGGTAAGGCTGCTTGCAACTCAGAAGGATGCAGGACAGGGCTTGGTGCTGCAGCTTGTTGTGTCTCCATACAGCTGGTGGTGATGCCAGACCTGTGAGCTCTACCCCCTCCTCCTCCTCCGCCACCTCAATGCCCTCCTCTGCAGAATTGTCCTATGAACATCAGGTACCCTCTAAGCATTCAAAGGGCTATCGTATGAGTCAGGCTAAAAGGTGTCATGCAGTGCTTCAGCTGGTGTGTCTAGGGGACAGGAACCACACCGGAGCAGAGATTCTTGCAGCTCTGCAGGGACAGGCCCAGAGGTGGTTCACACCATGCCAGCTGGAGCCAGGAATGGTGGTATGCAATAATGGCTCAAACCCCCTGTCCACCCTTACACAGGGAAAGTTGGCACATGTCCTCAGTTTGGTGGTGCAGCATTTCCTAAATATGTACTCAGGGTTGGAAGATGCGCTAAAGCTGGCCAGAAGAGTCCGTAGCCATTTCAGGCGGTCATACACAGCCAGTGCTCGGCTTGCTGAAATTCAGTGGGAATTCCACCTGCCCATAAACCGCCTGATTTGTTACATGCCCACCAGGTGGAACTCGACTTTGGCAATGCTGCAGCAGCTATACATGCAGCAGAGGGCCATCAACGAGTACCTGTGTGAGTACAGCACAACGACAGGCACAGGCCGTCTTGGCTTTTTTTTCCCACGCCAATGGCTGATCATTAAGGATGCATGCACTGTATTGTCGCCATTTGAGGAGGCCACAAGGATGGAGAGCCGTGGCAGTGCATGCATCAGTGGCACAATCCCTGTTGTGTTCCTGTTGGAGCAGACTCTGCATGGCATTATGGACTGGGCACTGAAGGCAGAGCAGCAGGAGGAAGAGGAGGACTTCCTTTCCTCTCAAGGCCCACTTTATCCAGACATCATCATTCCTATGTCACAGAACACACAGGAGGAGAGAGAGAGGAGGAGGAGGAGGATGATGATTCTGGCAGTTTCGCAGGCTTCAAAGAAGAGGAAGACATGTGTCAATCTGTAAGTAATGGCTTTCCAACCCCATGACCCTTGGGAGTAGTACGTGGCTGGGAGGAGGAAGTTCCAGATGCTGTCATCCTGAGTGACCCCAAGGAGTCTGCTTCTCAAGCCTCGGCAAATTTGAGGCACATGGGCAAACTCATGCTTCAAAGCCTGTGAAAGGACCCAAGAATACGTGGCATAAAGGAGAAGGATCATTACTGGTTGGCAACCCTCCTTGACCACCGTTATAAGGGGAAGATTAAATCTCTTGAGGACAAGTTAAAGAGGATTTTATTGAACATTTTTCCCAGACTCCAGTAGGTTACAGTGTCGTGGAAAACATAGTTTTGAGTCTTCTGTTGGTCAAGAGAGGAGCGTTGGAGAAGGCGTCCGCCTAAGTGATGCATTTCGGAACTTTTTCAGTCCTCAGCTTCCACATCCCATCGGCAGCGTCTGCTTCACATGGTGGATGATTACCTCAGGCCAAATTAGAGATGGAGAACTTTCCAGTTGATGAGCCACTGGCTTACTGGGTCATGAGAATAGACCACTGGCCAGAACTTGCCCAGTATGCTATTGAGTTGTTGGGCTGCACTGCATCCAGTGTGCTTTCAGAATGGGCATTCAGTGCTGCAGGAGGTATATTGGAAGGAATTTTTCATTTTTATGCTTTCTCAATTAAAAAATCAAAAAATCACTGCTCATTTAAAAATTACATTTTTTTACAAACATTTTTTTCATTGGTACATGTCCCTCTTGTATGCCCAATTACTTGCATATAAGCCTTCAAAATGGGCACTTTTGATTTTTGACGTTTGGGTCCCATTGAATTTAATGGGGTTTGTTGTTGGGGTCCGAACTTTTGCAATGTTCGAAAGTTCTGGTGCGAACCGAACAGGGGTCCGTTCAGCCCTTCCCTAGTTACTAGTCCTGGTTCACCCGGATCTGTTTGATATCTATAAGCATAGCATGTGTGTGACATTGTCCTATCATACACATTTATAATTTTCTTTATAATGAGAACATTTTCTATCATCACAGTTAAAACTAGATAATACCAATTAGGCTATTTTTCTAGCTAATAAAATGTAATAAAAATTGCAGTGGATTTCAAAAACTTGCCTTTCCGAACCTGAAGGTTCCATACAGAGAGCTAAATAATCAGAGTGGAATAATATGACTCATTGTTATAGAGAACATAGACGTTTCTACAAATAGCACAATTATACAAATCATGGTCATCATGCACATATGAAATAACACATTACTAGTGATTGCTGCATATAACAGCATGTGCTTTAAAAAGGTATTAAAATGTAAGAGAGCCTGAAAAGTATCAAACAACAATTTGAAAAACAAGAAAAAAATGATTAAAATTGTTTTATGTCCTGAAAATATACTGTAAAGCATGCAAAAGCTAAATTGGTGATTGCTTAATGATACACAACTGTATCTTTGGGGCTCTCACATGTTTTGAAGTTTTTATTGAAAACATTACAAAGATCATGTTTTCACTGCATTAGGAGGACGAGAGACATTGGATGTTATGATCAACCCAGAACACCTGGGATGCTTCTCTGACACTTCTTCTTTAGACACTGAAAAATGAGAACAATGGTAAGATCAATATTTTCTAAAGTGCAATAGATAAAACACAACAGCTGTTGTATGTTTGCAGAATTATTCAGTTAGGCAGTGCTCATAAGGCAATAGTAATTTAAAGGGTACCTGTACTTTAAAAAATGTTTTAAGTCATCTGACAATACTGATCTTATTGGTTGCAGTGCTTTATTAAATAACCTTGCCACATAGTAGGGAGGAGTAGTAATTGCAATTCCTGAACCTATCTAGCTGATTGTACATGACATAATTTGGAGTTCTATAATGCTGTGTGCATTGAACATACAAATAATGCTTCTGTTTCTAAAAGCTTCACCACTGGTATAGCATGTCGACATTTTACTTGTGAACACTTGATTTGGTTTTATTTCTGCATATCTGCACAGTTAGACCCAAAACCATTAGAGAAAATTGCTTGTTTATTTTAGGCATGGTTTGGCTCAGCTAGCATATGTTTAGATATAAATATATATATACTGTGTATATATATATATATATATATATATATATATATATATAGTGGCATGGGGGTGTTTAGATCTCGTGTAGATGCGTTTGGAATGAGTTAATGACAGTCAAGATCTCTCTTTAAGGGCATGGCAGCCCATGTTTATCAAAATAACAGAAATTACAGTCCATCCAGAGTTTTCCCAGGCAGGGGTTTCACTTCAACACAGGAAAGTAGATCACTCATGGTCAAAAATGCCAAGCCTCCTGGCTTTACTGGTCAGCGTTGCTGCTCACGCTCAGACCTTGGTCTCGTGACCTTGTAATATTGTCCAGGGCCCGTATCCACTCATTACTCTGGCTGACACTCTCTCTTACTGCTAGGGCCCAACCAATAGGGCCTCCTGTCTCCTCTCAGACAGACCCGTACAAACCTGCACGCTTCTCCTTTGCAGGCCTGGACTCCTTGGGAGTAGAGTTGAGCGAACCCAAACTGTAAAGTTCGGGTCCGTACCGAACTTTTGGGTGTCCGGGACGGACCCAGACTTTTCAAAAAAAGTCTGGGTTCGGGTCCATAGTTCTGGTAATTTAATAAAAGTTTTGAAAATTGCTGTAACAAAGTCCTGGAAAATCCTAGAGGTCTGCAAAAGGAAGGAAAATGGGGGTAAGGGTCGGACAAGTGCCCTACAAAGAATCAAAAATGGAGGTGGATGTGGACTATCTTCAAACTGTGTGTGAAAAGTACAAATTAGTGGGAGAAGCCATAGCAGTGTTCTGAAATCATCTTCAAACTGTGTGTGGAAAGTCTAAATTATGCCGGAGAAGCCATATCACTGTTCTACAATCATCTTCAAACTGTGTGTGAAAAGTATAAATTAGCGGGAGAAGCCATAGCAGTGTTCTAAAATCATCTTCAAACTGTGTGTGAAAACTATAAATTAGCCGGGAGAATCCATATCACTGTTCTACAATCATCTTCAAACTGTGTGTGAAAAGTATAAATTAGCGGGAGAAGCCATATTAGTGTTCTAAAATTTAAAACAATAATATGGCTCTCTATGCGGCTGGAAGAACAGTAATATGGCTCTATCCCCCTGCAATAGGCTTTTCCCATACACTTTGAAGATGATTTTAGAACTTTGCTATGGCTTCTCCCGCTAATTTATACTTTTCACACAGTTTGAAGATGATTGTAGAACAGTGATATGGCTTCTCCCGGCTAATTTATAGTTTTCACACACAATTTGAAGATGATTTTAGAACACTGCTATAGCTTCTCCCGCTTATTTATACTTTTCACACACAGTTTGAAGATGATTGTAGAACAGTGATATGGCTTCTCCCGGCTAATTTATACTTTTCACACACAGTTTGAAGATGATTGTAGAACACTGCTATGGCTTCTCCCGCTAATTTAGACTTTTCACACACAGTTTGAAGATGATTGTAGAACACTGATATGGCTTCTCCCGGCTAATTAAGACTTTTCACACACAGTTTGAAGATGATTTTAGAACACTGATATGGCTTCTCCCGGCTAATTTAGACTTTTCTCACACAGTTTGAAGATGGTCCACATCCACCTCCATTTTTTATTTTTTTATGTGATTTTAGTTTAAAAATGCTTTTAAGTTATTTCCCTGTCCCCATTTCTTTGTAGGGCACTTGTCCGACCCTTACCCCCATTTTCCTTCCTTTTGCAGACCTCTAGGACTTTCCAGGACTTTGTTACAGCCATTTTAGTGCCTAAAAGTTCGGGTCCCCATTGATTTCAATGGGGTTCGGGGTCCGGGTCAAAGTTCGGGTTCTGTCCAGACCCGAACCCGGACTTTGTCCCGAAGTTCGGCCGAACCAGCAGAACCTGAACTTCCAGAGGTTCGATCAACTCTACTCGGGAGGGTGGAACCCAGAACCTTGATCCTCACTCCCCTATTAGTCCAACACACACCTGGACAATCAATGTCCTGGCTGCTTTCAAGACCTGGTCCCTGGATTGGAGATTTCCTCCCTCCCAGATTGCTGAGAAATCTCCAAACTCTAGGCTCCCAACATGATCTAACAAAGCTTGGAGGAAACTGCCAAAACAGATTCCTCCATGTCAAATAACAGTCCTACAGCCTGTCAACCTGCCAGACTGACAATCCTGGGGGACAAATTCTGTGACAGGGGACCGCTCCGTCACAACATATATATATATATATATATATATAGTGGGAGATTAGCTTGTGGGGATCACTTTTCAGAGGAAAAGATTCAGCATGGAGGTCAGTTTCTTTAAAATCTGAGAGCTTGCCAGGTTTATTATGACAGGTTTGCAAAATCAAAACACATAAAAAAAAGAAACAAAACCTCGCCCTCCAGCACTAAATGAAACAATTGGGGCTCTCTCTATACAGTGTGGGGCTGTCCCCGAAACCCACAAAACTTAAGCACAGTACAAACCTTTATCTTTGAGTCCAAATTAGCACATAGAGCTCACTCAGCTTTCTTCTGCTGAGATCCAGAGATTTCCTTCTTTGCACACCTCTGCCCTCCACCTCTGCTTCAGGACAAAGCTTGCCGGCCCTCCCACAGCCACCACAGGTGGACAAGCTGGGATGACCTATCCTGTCAGTGGGGTGACATGCAACTTCAGCCAATGCCGGCTGCTTCATGTGTGTCTCTCATGTCACAGAGCACACCCCAAGCTCACGTGTAACATTAAGTAGCAAAGCAAATCATGACTAGGCTGAGTGGATGTCGGGTGGCTCAAGTTCTACCTTTCCTCACACCTGACTGCCTCACTGGCCATTTTTCTCATATGGGGATTCACTGCAGGTTTCCACACCAGCCTCATCACGCTCCCCCACTCAACTCATGAACACAGAAACCTCCTCTCAGCCGCCACCAACGAGTTGGCTATTGACTCCCTGTTGCAGTCTGAACTTGACTGGGGCTACATCAGTGGCCCCTTCACCAACCCACCTTTCACATTTTGGAGAGTCAGCCCTATTGGACTTGTCAAGGGCAAGTTTTCAAATAAACTTGGCTTGGTATGCGACTTGTCTGTGCCTCATTGTTCTCACATACCGAGTTTAAACTCCTTAATCCCCTTTGAGGCGTTTTCTTTAAAATATGCATCAGACGACTTAGCTATTTAAGCCATTTTTAACATAGAGATGAGTGCTTGGCTGTCCAAAGCAGACATTTCAGATACCTTTAAATTACTACCCATCGAGCCGTCCTTTTGGCAGGGGCATGACATCAAATGGAAAGGTTTGTATCACTTTGCCACCCAGTTGACATTTGGCTCTAAAAGCAGCCAGTGGCTGTTCAATACCTTCATCCAGGCGTTCTCCTGGATCCTATTACATCAAGCATAATGTCAGAAGGTTATCCACTAGCTCAATGACATCCTGTTCATTGAACAGCCCGGCGAGCTTCCATCAGACTTGGAGAGGTTAAGATTAGTGTTTGGCAATCTCATCGTGCCCATAGCAGAACACAAAGTGGAAGGCCCGGTGCAGTCCATTACCTTCTTAGGCATCACTCTAGACGCCATGCAAGCCAGCCTACCTCATGGCAAATTGTCCAGGATCAGGTCAGTTATCCACGCCTTAACCCTTTCGCAAGGATGAACCATGAGACCGCTGAAATCCCTATTAGGGATGCTCGACTTTGCCATGAGGATCATCCCACAGGGGCGATCCTTCTTTTCCCATCTCTTGGTCTTTCTATCTCAAATTCAAGACCCCGATGAAATCCTCAGACTTTATCCAGCAGCAATAGCGGATCTATCAATGTGGGATGAGTTCCTGACAAATTGGAAAGGCATATCAATGTTCATTCTGGCAGCATCAGATTCGTCACCTCAGGTGGTTATGGATGCCACAGCCTCTACAGGCTTCACTGCAATTTTTGGCCATCACTGGTTTGCTGGGCCATGGCCACCATAAATCCTCCTGATTCCTGGGTTCAGCCTATCATCTTCGCTATTCGAACTTTACCCCATCGTGGCAGTAGCACAGATTTGGGGCCACACCTGGATGGGGCAAACGGGGGTCTTTGCCACAGACAATCAGGCCACAGCCAAAATCATAAACAAGGGCAGGCCCAAATCACTGTCCATCATGTCCTTCCTGCGTTGACTGATTCAACTGTCCCTACAGCATCAATTCAACATACACTGCATTCATATCCCAGGCAAATGCAACATCGCAGCAGACACACTGTCCCATTTTAACTATCCTTTGTTCCTTTTGCATGAACCTGAAGCTGACCCGACCACCTGTGTTATCCCACCTTGGTCACAGCTGACTATGGGTTAACAGAACACCTGCACAATGCAACCCATCCCATCAACCAGTCATTATCTCGCAACACCCTGAATGCCTACATTACTGCCTGGAACACCTATGCCAGGTTTCTAGCCTCATACCCTGGGGCTGCAACAGGAGACATCAAGCACGTCCTGGCCTTTATATCGTACTGCCACACGCAGCTGGCTTGATCCTCAAACATCATCAGACTCTATCTAGCTGGCATCCAGCATTTTCTGCACTTACAGGACCCAGCTAAGCCGTCCTTATTCACAGCCCACGCAGTCAGATCCATCCTACGTGGTATCTAGAGAAAACAGTCGGTAGCCAGTATCAAACGCTTACCCATGACCAGCAGCTGCATCACAGTACAGGGTACCGGACCATGTCATCAAGAAACTAGGCAGGTGGAAGTCCGCTTGCTTCACCCAATAAATCCCGAACCCTCAGGTAGAAATATTGCAAGCATTCAGCAAGCTTGCTCCATAAATGCTACCAGACCAATAAAGAAATTACTTCCCTAGCCAAGTATTTTTGCCCCCCTCTTTTGGCATACCATCCAGCCGACCAGGGCACACTGCAGGTTTAATTTATTTTGTAAGTCTTGTCACATGTTTATGTGACTCATATCTGTCTTGGTCGCAGGGCTTCAAAAATAAATAAGAAGGCCAGTATGGTGGCCTGAATTTATGGGAGCAGCCTGGTGGGTTATATAAACAGACCACCCCCTGGGGTCTTTGTCGGTTCCAGTGTGCGATACCCTCCCGCCCATTCCCCGTTTCAGGTCACTTCTCAACACATTCTCTCCAAAATCATCCATTACTTATCTTGGGTATGCCCCCTCTTTTGGCATACTGTCCAGCCAACCAGGACACACTGCAGGTCTAATTTATGTTGTAAGTCTTGTAGCATGTTTATGTGGTTCATATCTGTCTCAGTTGCAGGGCTTTAACTATATATATATATATATATATATATATATATATATAAAAGCAGTTATTTTTCATAAGTTTGGCATTATAGCATACATTCCATAATAAATTACACATGTTAGTACATTCTGTGTACATATGCTGTAGCCTGTGCACACTCTTTTGATCACATTAACCCCTTGACGCCGAACATAACACATATATGCGGCCTCACTGCACTGGGCTATTTGCCGTGGGGCCATAGACACCGGGTATCACCTAGAGCCCTGGTTTCCATAATAACGATTGAGACCCGGAACACCTGATTCTGGATCACCTGATTGCTGTGGTAGCCTCACTGTGAAGCCGACCCCTGTGTTTCTCTCTCTGTGAATGGAAAGGAAAGATACATTGTATCTTTATATCTCCTTGCAGAGAGAAACAAAACAACTGTGTGTGTAAAAAATAAAATAAAATAAACAAAATAATAATATGAATAAAATATTAAATAAAAAAAAGGTAAAATACCTAGATCAAGGTTTGATTTAGGTTAGTGTTTGGGTAAAGTAAGGGTCAAGGTCAGGGTCAGTATGTTTTGGGCAGGATTTTTTTTTAAATGAGTCCTAGTGTCAGTTAGTGTCAGTATGTTTTAGGTAGGACAAAAAAATGTGCACTATTGTTTCTGGGCTGTACTATGGGTACAAACAACAAATAACATACACATATTTGGTATGACTGCTATTGTCAGGAGCAAGATAATTTATTTTAGGTTGTTCTTTGGTGGTAGGTTGTAGTAGTAACATTAAACATACAGCTAAATTTAAAAAATATGTTTTTACTATTTTGAGAAAGTTTTTCTATGATAATAAAAAAAACAGGAGATGTCCATTACCATGTACCACCAAAAGCCCATTTTGTTTGGTATAATATACCCGCATACACAAAGCACTTTTGATGGTAAGTAAAATTTTACTAACACATGTCAAAGTTGCAAAATTGTGCTTAGTCATTCATATTTGTTTTACCCTTAGGCATGAAGGGGTTAAGGGTGCAGATCCTTGAAGCAGAACATTAGTTGCTAGAAAAAAAAAAAAAACAATTGCAAGCAGTTGGGCTATTTTTGCTTTTTTATTGCTGAAGAGACAAACTTTTTTCTGCAATAAAACCATCTTACTTACCTGTTTGCATATTTTTGCAGAATGTACACTGGGCTGCACATGTGCCTTTCAGTGTACATTCTTGGCATGCCTTAGAGATGCTTAACCTATCCAGGGACAGCCAAACAAGATGGTCAAAAATGCCAAACCTTAAAAAAGACCTGGTGAACTCCTCATTGCTGCAAAGTAAATAAATTTATATATATATATATATACACAATTTATACCAAATACAAGGGGGTTACAGCACAGAGAAAATAATTATTTGTCATTTTTTTAAAAAATAATCCAGCAACTTTTAATTGCATGTTTAATCATTCACCTGCACTGTGCAGTAGCAATGGAGATGTCTGTGCTCAGGTCTTAGATAGCTTCCATTCACACATGAGATACTAAACCTTACGAAACCTTACATATTCATAGCAAACCTTTGCTGACAAAACAGGGATACTTAGTTTTTGTTATGCTTCTTAAAGACGTTTTAAGTGGATGCTGATGGGAGGCTATGAAGCCTCTTTAATTTCAGTCATCTATGGGTTTGAGGTGTTGTGTTAGGAGGCACTGAAATATCCCTTGGCAATAAAGGTTTCCCTACCTCTCCATGTAATTGAGATATGTGGATCTACAGCTTATCTTAACAATACTTCATAACTTTTTCTATTTCCTGAAGTTTTGCAATAGGCTGCTGATACCGTGGGCCTCACTGCCCTAGACATAAGGTTGCTATATTGGATCGAGCCTATATGTTGGACCTGACTTTATTGCCTTAGATGTATTCTGGTTATTAGAATAAGGCCATTGATCACTTCAGAGGGTGCATCCTCTTGTTGACATTCATTCTGATATTGTATATGTTTTTATATGATGTTTAAAACTCTGCAATAAAAATTATTGAAAGAGAAAACAGGGATTCTTAGTTGCATATATTGCAAAACATATTGAAGCTGACCAGCTGCATCAGAGTTATCCCTCTCTGACCAGTCCCTACTCTTCCTTGGAGATTGACAAATTCATACTCTCAAAATAGCAGGGACTACAAGATACTGATACCAAGTCAAATTCAAGTACTTACAGAGATATTAATGAATACAGAGCTGCAATAACATGTGCCTTTTATATCTGATTGGAGATTTGCTTTAGTGAAAAAAGCACGCAGAAAAAGAGACTGGAAATGGTTGTACTTTTGCACAGCATTGTAATGATGATATGTTTACAGTATACAGTATATCATGTGGAATAGTACACACATCAATTTGTTAATTTAAAAGATGATGAACCAGCAATTCAGGTTGCCTTAGCATTAACTAAAAAGTTAGTGCAGGCATATGGTTTTCTGAACCTGGTTAATATTTAAATGCATAAATCACTTTCCATGATGATATTTATTGATGGCTTTATCTGTCAGCCTATACCATCTGTCACTGGCATCTGCTTTTAAAGTTTTGTCTCTGAATATTGTTGTATTGATCAGTGACACAACTTCCATCATTTTCAAACTGCATCATCTAACATAATTTATATAAGTTAGAGTATATTTAATTAAAGTGATTTTTTTTCAGCTGTAACAAAATATAATATTTGGTTATAAAACATTGTTGTATTTGTTATAATGCTCTGTTGTGTCCTGTAGGATATCTTTGTTGGAAATGTTCCTGGAAGCAGTTTCTAATTACAAGAAACTCTGCTGACAATAAAAACTGTTATGCTTTACAACAACAGCATGGGTACCCAGAGGTTAGCATTTCTGCACTACTTATGTTCAAAGTTCAGTTCCTCAGGTAGTTTGTATGCTTTTCCCATGTTTATCGCTACAGCCTGAGGTTTGGCTTTGCTAAACGCCCATTTAGTTCAGCAATTTTATGAACCTCTGAATAAGCAAAGTCTGGTCCAAACCTGGGTGCAGATGGAACAGGTGGCTCATCTTTGTAGACTAACGCCGGAAATACACGGTTCGAATCTTGGCCGGCTTAGCAGGAATCAGACCGAGATTCGAACCGTCAATGCACAGGCTGAATGTTCCAAGTTGATTAATCAATCAACTTGGGAACAACCAGCCTGTCAGATCCTCTTGCAATAGCTATAAGAGCCGCTAGCGATAATCGCTGTCATCTCTCAGAGGGGGTGGTTTCGCTCACCCGCTCCAGCCCCCGCTGCCGGGAGTAGAAAATGCTCCCCGGCAAAAGGGATTTCCCTGTCATCTACGTCTGTGTTGATGGGAGAAATGAGCACATTTTTTTTCTGCAACCCATGTTTGCAGGAAACTAATTTGCTCTGTGTATGGCCGGCCTAACAGTGGATGGAGACTGGGGACTCCTAGGTATTTCAGACATTCTATTACTGCTAGGGGTCTGCTTTAAGATTGCTTTAAAATAGTTGACCTGTTTTTTCAACTAGACTTACTTCAAACACTTGGCATATTGCTTAGGTTGGACCATTTGCTAGTAAATGATAAAACAATGAGGATATCAGATTTTTTCAGACTGTATAAACTTCTCTGTCTCTTAAGACATTCATTTTGTATGCTGTGACTGTATTATAGTTTTGATAACTTTTATTTACAGCCAACATTTGACATACAAATCTCTTTGTACTCCTTTGATTCTCACTGAAATATCTTGGTAACCTTGAGGATGAATTCTTCAGAAACCATTTGACATTCAAATAACTGACATGTAATTCTGCTGTCACATTCTTCTTCAAAACGTTGTCTTTCAGAAGGGATACATTACTCTAAAGTATGCCACAAATAATTTGACTTTAAAAATAAGTGGTTATTGTAATTAAAATTTTCAAAATGCAAACATGTTTTAAATGGCATCTGCTTGTCAAGTCTCAATGTGTATTGTATTTGTATAAACGATCAGTTTGAAACTACATCAGATCAAAACTTGAAGGACCCAGCAGGTCAGTACTTTACTGCACAAGAAAACAAAATAATACAAAGATATGGAAGCATACACAGGGATATATTAAGGCACGTTTGTCAGTACTATAATGTTACTAAACTGATTTTCTTGAGCTCCTTGGGAGCTTCCAGAGCACTGTAATATAGAAATTGAAACACTTCTTAGCATTATCAATGGCTAGCCCATCTACTCCTGTAGATGTGGAGAAAACAAACAATTTCTTCTTTCAGAATCTTAAGTTATTTTTTGGGTCTTGGATCCTGAAAGCTTTGAACAGATTTGGGTGGGATAAAATCCCTATTTCTAGATCCACGTCTTAGCCAGACTTCATTATTAGCCTTAGCTGTCCACATGCCTTTATATTTGCGAGCTGACTGAGGCTCAGGATTCTCTATCGCTTTCTCTGATGCTGGGTGAAAAGGCAAGCTGCTGACAGAAGACTAAAAGCCACAGGCGGTGCCTGTTTTAGGAAGCTCCTTAGACAGCACTCTGTTAGTCAGAAACTATGAGTTTGATTGGTGACCTGGATGAGCAGATGTTTTGTTTTATGCTATGGATTCACTGTAAAAAGCCCTCCTGCACTGAAATAGTGTTTTTGGGGGCATGGCCTGCAGCGGAGCCGAATAGCAGCGTGATTCCGGAGCTCTGGGAACGATCAGATCCAGTGGCACACAGCAACCCACGGAGATGGTTCTAAACCCACACAAATTGTGCTTGGGGACAAGAGGACAAGCGACAATGTCCAAGAGGAGGAAGGGAGACCGCAAACCGCAACACCTGATGGACTTTTTCAGTCAGAGACCTTCACAAGGTAGGCAAGAAGTTGCAAAGGCCTACTCCACACCTGCAGCCAGGCAGCAGAAACAGGCTGCTAACAAGTCATCCTCCCCACACAATAATGGCTCCTTTGATAGTACACAATCAATACCCTCCACACCTACCTCTACTAGCCCTGTGAAGGCTAAACCTAGGCTGGATGCAGCTGGATACAGTCCCGCAGCGAGCCCCATAGCCAACTCAGGGGAAGACATGAGGGAGTTGACAGACTCTATAGAGACTTTCCCAACATCTAATCAGCCTGTTTTGGACACAATGCTGAAGGAGATGCTTCTCTCCCTTTGCAGCACGATCCAAGCAGACATGATATCATGCAAGCATAGATTTAAAACAGAGCTACATACTGTGGAAGGCAGAGTCGATCATATTGAAAACAAGATGGGAGAATACGCATCTACCATCAATGACCTAGTGGACGCACACGAGGAGAGAAAGGGTGAGACAGAATGGATCAAAGCTAAATTAGCTGACATTGAAGACAGGGGGAGAAGGAATAATATATAAATAAGGGGGATCCCTGAGTCAATACAACAAGCAGACTTAAAAACATAAGTATCAGCTCTATTCAAATCACTCCAACCAGATCTTACCGATCTGGATATTACTATCAACAGGATCCACCCAGGATTACCCAAGCCATCGTACCTGTCCGATCAGATCCCCAGGGATGTGATACTCCGATTACATTTTTTCCATATCAAGGAGCAGTTAATGATGCTTATGTGCAAAAGTGATCAAATTATGGCGCAATACCAAAACCTACAATTTTATGCGGATCTATTCCAGTACGCTTTGCAAAAAAGAAAGGCCTTGAATACAATTACTAAAGCACTACGAAACCACAAGGTAATCTATAATTGGAGATACCCAAACAAACTGCTTGTTACAAAAGACACATGTGGTAGACTCCATGGAAACAGGTCTAGCCCTTCTGAAAAAATGGAACATCCTTCCAGAAACCAATAGCAACCCTGGTTCCTTGGACTCGGTAGCCCGAGTAGAAACTCCCGAAAAAGAAAAGTCACTGGAAAAAATGCCAAATCGCACAACTAACCCCGTTGGGATTCTCATAGAATAAGTTCCCAAGGAGATGAGCCGGACACATAGGCCTGAACTTATCCCCCAGGGTCCCGAGCAGCAGAAGCTGCACTGGGGTATGGCATACCCACTCCAAATTGGGAAGTTTTCCAAATACCCAGGATTTACTAATGAACAGTTCACCTTACGGTTATTTTTGTTTTCTTTCTCTCTTACTTTTCTTACCACTTATCTCTATAGCAAGTGACAACGGGCACAAAGAACATCTAGCACAAAACAGCAAAGCATCATCCACAGATACCATCGGATGTCGGAAGGACAGTAAGCCGCAGATTATAACAGAGCCTCCAAACATTGTGAGTACAGTAATGTTATTAATCCACCACATCACACGTACCATCTGCCATTCAGTACTTCGCCACAAGAGGGCAACCATAGCACTTTATGGAATAACTGCTACAAACACTCCATGGAACCCTTACTTCAAAAATGGGTGTAACATTTCTTTCCATTAATTCAAAGGGCCTAAACCACCCTGTCAAGATAAAGTCCTTAAGTTATACCACAAGTGCGACATGTTATGCACACAGGAGACCCATTTTTAGGAGACATCACCCCCAAAGTGTATGCATGTAAACCTCCCCCACGTATATACTGCAGATGCTGGGATTAAAACAAAAGGAGTTCTATAAGCAATAAGAGACACAGTTGCCTTCACCCTTCATAAAGAAATAAAAGACCCGCAAGGTTGTTTCCTGATCCTAGTGTGCGATCTTAACTCTACCACTTACACCTTAGTAAATGTCTATGCCCCTAATACACACCAAGGACCACTCACTGATGCGCAAAGTAAGACTTCACCAGAAGGGCCTATTGGTAATATGTGGGGACTTTAACGCTATGGCAAACCCTTCTACGGACTCTACCTTCACCACTAAACATACAGGCCCAGCGTTACAACCATCTTTCCATAAGCATGACCTATTCGACACATGGAGATGTTTCCATGCAGAAGAACACGACTACACCTTTTTTTCTACGCCTCATAGAACATATTCACTCATTGACATGTTTGTGGGGGACCGACAGACATTACTCAAGACCACTTACTCGACCATCAATAATATCACCTGGTGGGATCACGCCTTTATTACTTTTATGATAGCAGACTCCATATCAGTAAACTCAACTCCAATCTGGAGAATAAACTCCTTTCTGATCCAACAACAAGACACCAAACAGGAAATTGGAAAGCAGCTACTTGAATTCTTCACAAATAATCAGAACTCCGTACAGGATAAATTTGTTGCATGGAATGCCCATAAGGCATACATTAGGGGAATTATCATTCAGTTGGGAGCAAGGGCCAAGAGGAGGCGGCTACAAAGCATAATTGCCCATTCACACAGGGGCGACTTGCGATCCGACTTGAGTTGCCTCAAGTCGCCCCAAGTCGCTTGACATTTGAAATCCCATTGAAATGAATGGGAGCCGTCTTAATATACACGACTGAAGTCGCTGCAACTTCAAGGCGACTTCTGAAAAGGTTCCTGTACTACTTCTAGGCGACTTCTATCCGACTTTTGCCCATAGGATTCAATAGAAGTCGCCTCCAAGTCGGATCCCCATCTACATGGAAGCGACTTTACAGTTAAAAGAATAGAATTTATTTTTAGACAGCCCCCTCCCTCCCTTCTCTGATTGGTCAAGGCAAAGTCGCCTGGCAAAAGTCATGTTGTTAAGACGCCTGAGGTCCTTGAAGTTGCGCTGAAAATCACGCCTAGCGAAGTCGGGTCGCCCCTATGTGAATGCAGGCTAAAAGATCACAGATTAAATTAATCTTTTAGAAAGGCAAAACAAACAAAAGGTGACCCCACAAACCTCCCATAAATTAACTGAATTGAGATACGAACTTTGGCTCATCCTATTTGAAAATTTTTAAAAATCAGCAAAACAATTAAAAATTCAATATTACGCCAATGGGAACAAAGCGGGGGAAACTTTTACCACAACAACTCTAGGGTCAAAGACATAGGATGAAAATCCCATATATATTCCACCCTAAAACAAACTGCACCATCCCTGAGACATAGCAGACGCTTTCAGTGATTTTTATAGCTCCCTATATAAACGTAACCACTTGCCATCTGCCCACCATCAAATGACGGCGGGGCGGAACGGCTATTGTTCTGGGACGACATCATATGATGTCGCCCCTTTAAGCCGGGATTGCGCGTGATCGCCGACGGGGTGAACAGCCATTGGTTATGGCTGTTTACCATGTGATCGACCGTGACGAAGTCACAAATGGCACTTTCCCCCATTCGCACGGCGCATGCACGCGAATCGGGAGCGCGCTGCGCGTCGGTGGCAGCGTGTTCCCAGAAAACACTGCCTGTCACCGACACTGATATCAGCCGCCGTCGGCGGCTGTTACCTTGTGATCGGCTGTGATCTACTTCACAGCCAATCACATGTAAATGTAAACAGAGCAGTACCTGTCACCTGTCACCCATCACCCTTCAGTGACCATGGCCTGTCACCCGTCACCTGTCAGTGACCGTGGCATGTCACCTATCACCCATCAGTGACCGTGGCCTGTCAACCGTCACCCATCAGTGACCACCGCCAGCCACCTGTCACCCATCAATGACCCTGCCAGTCACCCATCACCCATCAGTGACCACCGCCAGTCACCCATCAGTTACCACCGCCAGTCACCCGTTACCCATCAGTGACCACCACCAGTCACCCATCAGTGACCACCGCCAGTCACCTGTCACCCATCACGCATCTGTGACCACCACCAGTCACCCGCCATGCATTAGTGATCAACCGCCACCCAGTCACCCATCAGTGACCACCACCAGACACGCTACACCCATCAGTGACCACCGCCAGTCACCCATCAGTGACCACCACCAGACACCCATCACCCATCAGTGACCACCACCAGACACCCGGCACTCATCAGTGACCACCGCCAGTCACCCATCACCTATCAGTGACCACCGCCAGTCACCCATCACCCATCAGTGACCTCCACCAGTCACCCATCAGTGACCACCACCAGAAACCCATCACCCATCAGTGACCACCACCAGACACCCGGCACCCATCAGTGACCACCGCCAGTCACCCATCAGTGACCTCCACCAGTCACCCATCACCCATCAGTGACCACGACCAGTCACCCGTCACCCATCAGTGACCACCACCAGTCACCCATCACCCATCAGTGACCACCACCAATCACCCATCAGTGACCACCACCAGACACCCGTCACCCATCAGTGACCACCACCAGAGACCCGTCACCCATCAGTGACCACCGCCAGTCACCCATCACCTATCAGTGACCACCGCCAGTCACCTGTCAACCATCAGTGACCACTGCCAGTCACCCATCACCCATTAGTGATCACCGCCAGTCACCCATCACCCATCAGTGACCAACGCCAGACACCCGTCACCCATCAGTGACCACCGCCAGTCACCTGTCACCCATCAGTGACCACTGCCAGTCACCCATCAGTGACCATCGCCAATCACCTGTCAGTGACTGTCACACCCATGAGTAAACATCACCTGTAAAAGTCTCACACATTTGGCATTGTCATACTCAAGAGGAGTAAAAGAATGTATTTTGGGGTGTCATTTTTGCTATGTACATGCTATGTGTTGGAAATATCATATAAATGGACAACTTTGTGTAAAAATAAAAGCATTTTCATTTTTTTCCCACATTTTCCAAAAACTACTGGAAAAAAATTACATGTTCAAAAGACTCACTATGCCTCATAGATTATATGTTGGGGTGTTTGCTTTCCAAAATGGAGTCATTTTGTGGGCAATTCCATTGTCCTGGTGCTCCAGGACCTTCAAAAGTGTAATAGGTAGGTGGTTGAGAAATTAGATGTGTAATTTGTGCTTGTAGAACGCTTGAAGGTGCTAGTTCAATGTTGGGCCTCTGTATGTGGCCAGACTGTGTAAAAGTCTTACACATGTGGTATCGCCATACTCGGGGGGAGTAGTAGAATGTATTTTGGGGTGTCATTTTTGCTATGTACATGCTATGTGTTGGAAATATCATATAAATGGATAACTCTGTGTAAAATAAATGAGTTTTCATTTTTTCCCACATTTTCCAAAAACTACTGGAAAAATATGATATATTCAAAAGACTCATTATGCCTCATAGATTATACGTTGGGGTGTTTTCTTTCCAAAATGGGGTCATTTTGTGGGCAATTCCATTGTCCTGGTGTTCCAGGACCTTCAAAATGTAATAGGGGTTGAGAAATGAGATGTGCAATTTATGCTTGTAGAACGCCTGAAGGTGCTAGTTCAATGTTGAGCCTCTGGATGTGGTCAGACTATGTAAAAGTCTCACAGATGTGGTATCGCCATACTCAGGAGGAACAGCAGAATGTATTTTGGGGTGCAATTTTTGCTATGTAAATGCTATGTGTTGGAAATATCTTATAAATGGACAACTTTGTGTAAAAAAAATGTGTTTTCATTTTTTCCCACATTTTCCAAAAACTACTGGAAAAAAATGAACCGATCAAAAGACTCATTAATGCCTCATAGATTATTCGTTGGGGTGTTTGCTTTCCAGAATGGGGTCATTTTGTTTGTAATTCCATTGTCCTGGTGCTCCAGGGACTTCAAAATTGTGATAGGTCGTCATGACATTAGATGTGTAATTTATGTCCCTAGAATACCTGATGGCGCTCCCTGCATGTTGGGCCTCTGTATGTGGCCAGGCTATGAAAAAGTCTCAGACATGTGATATCGCTAGAGTTGAGTGGACACTTGAATGTTTGGGTTCGGCGGGTTCGGCCGAACTTCACGAAAAAGTTAGAGTTCGGCCCCGAACTTAACCCCGAACCCCATTGAAGTCAATGGTGACCCGAACTTTTGGGCACTAAAATGGCTCTAACATTGTCCAGGAAAGGGCTAGAGGGCTGCAAAAGGAAGCAAAATATGGGTAAGAGCAGGACAAGTGCCCTGCAAACAAATGTGGATAGGGAAATAACTTAAAATCACATAAAAATAAATAAAAAATGGAGGAGGAAGTGGATGTGGAGTAGGTGGTTGAGGAGGCCTCAAAAAAAGAATACGTTCACTTAAGTATACCAATGGCTGTGGGAGGCCAGTATAAATGTCTATTCTGCACAAGGTACAGACAAGTCTTGTGTGATCCATGCCTGGTTCATTTTAATAAACGTTAGCTTGTCCACGTTGGCTGTGGACAGGCGGCTGCGCTTGACTGTGATAACGCCCCCTGCCCTGCTAAACACACGTTCAGGCACTACAATGGCTGCAGGGCAGGCCAGCACCTCCAAGGCATAAAGGGCAAGATCAGGCCATGTGCCCAATTTGGAGACCCAGAAGTTGAATGGGGCAGACCCATCTGTCAGTACGTGTAGGCATGTGCACACATACTGTTCCACCATGTTGCTGAAATGCTGCCTCCTGCTAAGACGTTGCCTATCAGCTGGTGGTGCTGTTTGTTGCATCACTACATTTGCCCAGTGTGCAGTTAGCGAGATATAGGGTCGCTGCCCATGCTTACTGGTCCACGTATCAGTGGTTATGTGGACCTTGCCACAGATGGCGTTGTGCAGTGCACACTTGATCTTTTTTTTTAAATTGCTTATTTATATCATTTTTTCAGAGTTGTACAATACAAAGGATCATACATTTTATTCATACAATGAAGATATTACAACATTTATCTTATCAAATTAACCTGAAAATAAAGGAGCGAGTATACAGGAGTGGTACTGTAGAATGGCCGCTTTAGTGATGATCTCTAAGCTGGAAAGCTCAGTATACTCGACCCATGAGCAGGTAACAAAGGAAGAAAAACTATAAACAATAGACATATATTTGACTATATGTGAAGAAAATATATAAAAGTTAATAACACTATGGTCAACAAGATCTGTGCACTTGGAAAACAAAGGACTGAAGTCAGTGATAGGTATCATAGCATGAACATAAGGCCATATAAGATATATTATATCCTATAGATCAGGGATATGCAATTAGTGGACCTCCAGCTGTTGCAGAACTACAAGACCCATGAGGCATAGCAAGACTCTGACAGCCACAAGCTTGACAGAGGCAGAGGCATGATGGGACTTGTAGTTTTGCAACAGCTGGAGGTCTTCTAATTGCATATCCCTGCTATAGATAGTGTGTTCTGAAGATGGTGTGTGAGGATGCTCCGAGGAGTATTGGAAGGCATCCCAAGCTTCCCAAACCCTAGAGAAACTTGAAACAGAGTCCTCTGCCACTGCAGTCATATGTTCCATTTTTCTCATGACGGTAGAGAGAACCTGTGTAAGAGACGGGGGAGTGGTAGAGAGCCAGCACCTAGGTATGACTCTCTTTGCCGCTAGGAGTATTAAGGAAGCCAGTCTTTTCCCGGTTTTTGAAATACCTGGAATTGGAAGTCCTAATAAATAATGCAGGGGATTAAGTGGGATCGGAACGCTCAGCAAATTTTGCAAAACAATTTGGATCTGACTCCAAAATGGCTGGATAGATGGGCAGTCCCAGAAGATATGTAGGTGAGTGCCTACGCTCTTATTGCATCTTCAACACTGACTGGGGGTCTGTGGATGCCGTGCATGAAGGATTGCTGGTGTTCTATACCAGAATAAAATAATTTTTACTGCCGTTTCTTTCTGTATAACACACCTGGAAACTTTTGAGGTTGATTCCCATATTTTCCCCCAATCCATCAAGGAGATAGGTCGATTCAAAATTGTGGCCCATTTCCTCATGTAGTTATGACTAACATCAGTTAGCGGGACAGCCTCATGTAAAATTTTATAAATATTAGAAATCTGTCGAAGTTCATAGGGCCCTTTAGCGCAAAGTGCCTCAAAGTCAGTGGGTTTATCTAGTGAGAGGGTCTTGGTTATGTTAAAGAAAAAATGTTGAAATTGTAAATAGGAGAAGCGGAGTTTATCGGGGAGCTCATGTTTGGATTGTAAATCTGGAAATGAAAGAATTTTATGTGTCACCGGGTTCACTAGATGGCCTAATTGAAAGATCCCTGCCTTAGTCCAAGGTAACATACGGTCATAGGAGAGACTATCTGGGATGTCTGGGTTGAAGAGTATATTCATAAGAGGGGGATGCGGGGATGAAAGAGGGTATTTCCCTGAGCATCTCTTCCAAACAGATAGAGTAAAAAGCATAGGGCCTAAACATGATTTTAGTTGGGGGATATGTTTACCTGAGTGGGACCAAAGCATATAACACAGGTGAACGGGCCTAGTAATGCTCATTTCTATCTCAGTCCACCTATTTGGGGCCATTCTGGACGTCCAAGAGGTCAAAGTGCGTAAATGTGTGTCGTAATAATATTTTATAAGAACTGGGGCTCCTAGACCACCCCTATTTTTGGGGGCTGTAACTACTGAGCCTGCAATCCGGTGGGGCATGTTATTCCATATAAAGCATAGACACTTCCTCTGGAGCAGCTTCAGCTTGGCCAGTGGGATATGAACAGGCATGGTTTCAAATAAGTATAATAATTTGGGGAGCATTGACATTTTAAGAACATTAACCCTACCAAGAAGGGAGAGCGGGAGGGAGGTACATTGTTTCATCATACAGTCAAGTTCAGCAAAGAGGGGGGGGGAGTTTGCCTGATATAGCCAAGAGTAGGAAGGGGTAAGGCGTATACCTAAATACTTAAGTGAGTGGGTGCACCAGTGATATTGAAACGACGTCCGTAGAGAGGTCAGTTGTGTCGACGGTATATTAACAGGTGGGGCTTCAGTTTTGGAAGAATTGATTTTAAATCCCGAAAAAGAGCTAAAAGTCATTAGAAGACTATGCAAAGAGGGAAGGGATGAGTGGGGATGAGTTAGGGTCAATAAAATATCATCTGCGAATAAAGATATTATATATTCTCGTAGTCGCAGGCACACTCCTCGGACATCTGCCTGGCCTCTTATGGCTATGGCCAAGGGCTCTAGGCTGAGAATAAAAAGAAGAGGCGACAAGGGACAACCTTGTCTGGTGCCGTTACTCAAGGAGAATGACCGCGACAAATAGGAGGACAGCTGGACCTGGGAGGTGGGTTTTGAGTATAGAGCTTGCAGCGCCCCAATGAAGGAGTCTGAAAACCCGTACTGGTGCAGAACTGCAAACATATAAGGTCAACTCAAGCGATCGAATGCCTTCTGGGTATCGAGACTTAGAACAATGGCAGGATTTTTAGTCTTGGCCAGTAAATCGATAAGGTCTATGGTACGTGCTATCATTTAACTCTTGGCGTGCTTGTTTGTGCTCACCAGTTGGTTAAATGTCAGCTGCGCCTGGAAATGTTTTGTTATTTAACAATATTCTCATAAATATTGCATTGGTCCATACATAATATAAAATGAGTTCTGTACTTACATATGATTTTTGTGTACTTATGTGCTCTTTACCCACTTATGGTTTATTGGTGGCACCTATTTGGTTAATTCCTATTTAAACCTTTTGCTGGCTTAGCCTCTGAGTGTGCTGTGTGCTCAAGTTTGGTATATCTTATGATTAGTGTTGAGCGAACCCGGACTGTAACGTTCGGGTCCGTACCGAACTTTAGGGTGTCCGGGGCACGGACCCGGACCCGGACATTTCAAAAATCGTTCGGGTTCGGTCCGGGTATCCTTAATTGGTTTATCCACGGTGGTTATTTGGTATTCACCCATTTCTCGTGTATTCATGTGTTTTTAGTATACATTCATGTCTTGAGTAAAATATAATACATACCTGGTTACGTTATAAATACTCTTATAACAATTTATTGTTTTGTAAAGGTCCGCGTCGACTGTAAATTGGTTGACCACTCGTGTTTGTTCGTGCGGTTCTCAATTTACTATCGTGCATGGTATCTGGAATAGCTAAATGACCGGTTCTGATTTTTAGGACGGTAACAAGATTCAGAGCTATGGGTCTTCCGTAAGC
>BLSH010348597.1:210785-242191 GCA_018402905.1 Glandirana rugosa
GGCCTGCCCTGCAGCCAGTGTATTGTCGGAACGTGTGTTTAGCACGGCAGGGGGCGTTATCACAGACAAGCGGAGCCGTTTGTCCACATCCAATGTGGACAAGCTAGCCTTTATTAAAATGAATCAGGCATGGATTCCACAAGACTTGTCTGTACCTTGTGCAGAATAAACATTTAGACCGGACTCACACAGCCATTCATATACTTCTTTTTTTGAATAGGCCTCAATACAAAAAAAAATACCATGTTGGCTACCTCCTCCTACTCCTCTCCCACCGCCACTTCCACCTACACTACCACGGTCACGGCCTAGTCAACCTCTAGGCTCCTACTCCACATCCACCCCCCTTCCCATTTTTTTATTTGATTTTAATTTATTTTCCCTATCCCCATTTATTTGTAGGGCACTTGCCCTAGTTTGAAGATGATTTTGGAACAGTTATATGGTTTCTACCGTTAATTAATACTTTTGAGACACAGTTTGAAGATGATCCACATTCACCTCCATTTTTGCTTTTTTTTGTTTTTATTTTTTTAAAAATATTTAAAGTTATTTCCCTGTCCCCATTTTTTTTTGTAGGGCGCTTGCCCTACCCTTATCCCCATTTTACTTCCTTTTGCAGCCCTCTGGGGCTTTCCAGGACTTTGCTACAGCCATTTTTGTGCCTAAAAGTTCGGGTCCCCATTGATTTCAATGGGGTTCGTTGTCCGTGCGATCGTTCGGGTTCCGTCCGGACCCGGACCCGGACTTTGTCCCGAAGTTCGGACGGACCAGCAGAACCCGAACGTCCAGGTGTTCGCTCAACTCTAGTTACTAACCCTTCCAGCTTTATAAAAAGGCTAGTATTGCAAGCTTATGTAATTTTTTCTTTATTATTCAAATGTGAAAATGTTTGTCCAAATGAAGACTATAATACCTTTAAGACAACTTTTTTTTAATTTTTACAATATATGTTTTTAAATTGATTGTTTTACTATTTATATGAAATATTTATTTTGTAGTTAAGCATTTAAAAGAGGATACATCCATGACACAGTTTTACATATAGTTACATAGTTGGTAATGTTGACTAAAGACATTAGAGCATCCAGTCCAACCCACATGTGGGTGTGTGTACGTATTTATGTTTTGTGCGTGTGTGTGTGTATGTATTTTCTCAGAGCATTATCAGTTTTCTCAAGAGGGAACACAGAAGTAGCTTTTTTCACGCTATTGTATGGAGCTTCCAAAACAGAAAAGATAGAGAAATGAGATGGAGGAGAATGAGTCAATGCTCTACAAGATTTAGTTGTACAGTAATATTGACCTAAAGCTACTGAACAACTATGTATAAACACCAGCGTTTAACCACTTGACCACCAGAAGGTTTTATTCCTTGCATGACCAGGGTATTTGTTGCTATTCAGCACTGTGCTACTTTTACTGGCAATTGCTTGGCCACGCAACACTGTACACAAATTACATTTTTATCTTTTTTTCACATACATGCCCATATAGCAAGGACAATTTGCCACACATTTGTGGCAGTGTTGAATTGTAAGTCTTGTTAACTTGGTGCACGTATTCACTGGCAAGGTTTACTCTTGCGGAGCACTTGAAATGCAGTTTGTAGCAAATTTGTCTGCCACGTCTCTAGCAAGAGCAACGTTGCGGTGGTGAGTCTACAACAAGAGCTCTGGAAGTCTACAGCAGGGAGCAAAGATGAAAATTCAGTCACAGTGACCCATGTGGTGGGATGACTATTGTACAACATAACTGAACCAGAACTTGCAGCAGACTTGCAGAATGTTTGCAAATAGAGTTGATCTTAAGTCATGCAATGCAGACTTTCTGCAATTGTGCAACACACTTTTGAAGCCTGGCAAGTCTAGCAATAGCTTAGTAAGTAATTTTCAAACTTGCAGCTCAATTGCTTGCTATCTGGGTAGAGATTTTTGTGGTGGTATTTCGTTTTTTTTGCTATATAAACGAAAAAAATACCAAAAATGTTGAACAAAAACATGTTTTTCTGTTATAAAATTTTGCAAACACATAATCTTTCTTCATAAGTTTAGACCAAAATATAGTCTGATACATTTCTTTGGTAAGAAAATAACCCAAATCACTGTATATTATTTAGTCCATGTGAAAGTTATGGAATTTACAAACTATGGTATATATATTTGAGAATTGATCAGTCCTGATGTACGCATTTCTTGAGGATCTTAAATGCAAGGACAGTACAAATACCCACACATGATGCCTTTTTGGAAAGTAGACAGTCCAAGGTATTTAGTAAGAGGCAAGGCAAGTTTTTTGGAGTGGTAATTTTTTGTCACAATGAACAATATAAATAAAATTTGGTTTCTTTTCACATTTTTTTGAACATGCTGTCACCAGTGCAGTACAGTGTCATCATATGACTGGTGTGGTGGTGATCAGGGACAGTATGTAAAAAAATCAATAAAGTTTTATTAAAATTTTTTAAATATTTTCTTTCTTTTTTAAAAATGTTCTTCTTTTTTACATACTCACATCAGAGTAATTCAGTGTCACAATAGAGACATTTTACTTTTCTGGGGGAGTGATCGGGGATTTTTACACTATTATTGCTTATAACAATGATGATCACTATTATAAGCAATAGTTTTAGCTGTAATGAATGACATTCATGACAGCTTGCTTACTATTGTGATCTGTGATTGGCTACAGCTAATCACATGGTATAGGTTGCTGTGTTTGGCCCAGGTACCCGTGGGCCAATCACAACATCACAATAGTAAGCATAACAGTCATGAATAGAAACCATGCATTTACATTGTAATCATGTGATCGCTATGAACAAACCTAGCGATCACATGAAACCCTGGCCGCTGTACCGATCAGCATGATTCATTGTGTCCACCAGACACAGTGGTCAAAGGATTGCACTGCTGCACACTAGTGAGCATGTACATCGCCAGTATGTCATGGTGCCTGTAGCTGCTGCCCGTTTGCAGTAAAAGTACTGTGAGCGGGCAGCAAGTGGTTAAAAGGAAACAGCTACAGCTAGCCTGGAAAACATGAAAATAAGCACAGAAATCTTCTAGTTTTCTTTACATGTAAATATACAATTCTGATGAAAAAACCTTTTAATAATTATTTTAGTGCTGACAGTTTGTGCAAAAGCACTATTTATTCCCTTTCATTGATTTTTATGATATTATGCTGATTTTTCTGCAGAATCAGAGATCATGGAAAAAAACACTGTAAACTTTTTTCAACATTTGAACAATTTAGTATGGATTGTTTTGTCTATTTACTGTGGCTAACTCCATCACTCTATAGAATTCCCAACAATTTTGAGGATACACTGTTTTATTACATATGTATTTAAATAAGAGGTTCACAAAGATGCATCAAGGACACAACATGTAATTACTCTATATGTCAATGAACAGCTAGCTGAAAAACCATATGCATTAGAGGGCTTGTATATCCCATCCTATAGTGAGTCCACAAAAGCAAAGAATTAGAATCTTTTTTACCTAAATAGATATGTATTTGGTACTTAGGATGGGGTAAATTATTTAGCAAGCAGTGGACTTAAAGGGTAACTCCACTTTTGTGTAGATAAAATAGTAACCAAAAAAATATATAGCATACAGTATACAATTGCTATACAAGCTGTAATATAAATGATTGTTTTCAAAGTTACCTTTTCTCAGCAAAAGTGGAATTACTCTTTAAGTTTGCAATACAGAACACTGGCATCCGAGAGATGTATTAAAGTGTTTTTTGGGAAACAGAGATTATTAAAAACTGCTGAGTGAACGGGATGCAGAATGGTATTAGATTGTGGTCATTTGCAAGTGCAGTTTTTTCTGACCTTGATAGACCATTAGGGGAATACATGAGTGACAAGACCATGCAGAGTTATTAGATGTTAATATGAGCAGCTCATTTTAGACTAGTGCATTGCGCATGTTAATGTAGGTTGCGTTAAGGCACCCCATTGAAATGCATGAGCAGTCAATGCACCCAAAGATACTAAAAATTGGGCGTGACCCTGTTTTCTAACACAACACATGGCAACACACTATCGTGTTGAGACGTGGCATTGCCTTAGTATGTTTGAGTGCCATTCAGAAATAACCATAATTCAGTGATGCATTTTACATGTGATACCGCAATACAGAGCTGTATATGGGCCCTAAAACAGCAGTCATTCTCAAAGTAATATGGACATGTAAACTGTTCTTGCAAACTATAATAGTGTGTACTGTATTGAGGATTGTTAAATACACTCTAATTTTTCATACCATTATCATTCTGCCAGGAACCAGACCGAGACAGAAATGCATAAAAATGTAAAATGATATAAACATAGTAAACATGGTCAAAACATAGCCAGGATTCGGTAACCAGAGTGGATAGTCAGAGTCCAGAGATCAGCGAGGTCAAACAAATGACATGCAGGGTCAGGAGCCATGAGGAGAGTCTGCCAAGAGTCAGCCGAGCAGGGTCTTGAATCCAGGAACCAGAAGGGAATGTCAAAAAGGCAAAGTCTTTCCCAAAAAAACACAGCAGAGATTTCTCCAGAGATGTTGACCAAGGCGAAGGCATCTGCGATCTTATCCAGGCAGTTGATAGCAACAGAGCTGGCTTAAAGAGGCAGGATATGGTCATCAGGTGAAACAGAGTGGAAGCTGAGACTGGCAATTAACCCTCAGCTGAGCAGCTTGCTCTGAGAAGGGAGAGCTGAGCCCAGCCCTGACACATTCTCTCAATTTAGCCTTGTACCAAAATAAAATAATGATTTCACCTGCTCATTTTTATACGCTCATGAAGGTGTGAAGCGTTTGTTTTTTTTCTTTTTTTTATCCTTTCTAATAAGCATACATGCTGCTATTGTCCAGATTGACCACAAACCCTTCCTAAAGTGGACTTGAACTTAAAAACTGAAGATTTATTTTGTGTGTGTAATAGGGAACATCTATAAATGCTAGTTGATAGTTGCAGAACCTTTTGTATGTAATTCTTCCTAAAAATAGCAGTACACTTAAGCTTTGGTAATTTCACTAATGTTCTGCTTGCTGTTCTTCTGAGGGCTTGCCAGGGAGGACATAACTGCAGTGAAATCATCTCCTTACTTCTGTTTATTTCATTCTACCTCTCCTGTTGGTTCTTGACTATTCCCCACCAGTCATGAGCTCTAACGTGAGAAAACAAACTCTACATCTCCTCCAAGATAGCTAAATCCACACAAAAACACAATGTAGAACAAGTGATGAGAGACCACTGGCATTTCTAGTCACTACTGTTTTTCCCTTTTGTGGGCAAAATATCAAAAACACAAAACCTATTTAAGTGGTATTTTTTCCAATTCCATTCTTAGATTAGTGCATTCATAGATCTTGAATCAATATACATATATATCATCAGCATACCCCCAAATCTACATTTGCTTGGTACAAATCTGCCTATAATTTGTGTGTCTGGGACTTTATACTTTTGTACAGTGCCAAATTAGAAAGTTAAAGAAGGTATATGCCAATGTATAGCTGGGTACATATCTGTGAAATACTACTTGCCTTGGTAAGGTTTACTGTTTTGTTTAACTTTTACGTTATGTACACTTCCCTTATCACCATAAATAGCTTTTTCACTTATTACTATCATATGCTGTTCTAAAATTAACAAAGAGGATATAGTTCTATTTCATAGTACTTATATTTTTTTTATTATATGTTGCAAACAGAAAACCTTGTCTGTCATTTTCCTTTCAGCCTTAAAGCCTGTTTGGAATTCTCCTAGCTCCTTTTTGACATATGGTTTTAGCCATACAACTCTAGTGTTAGATAAACTTTTATTTAGAGAATTTAGTGTGGCTATGTTTAGACTGCTTTCAAGCTGAGGAGTTTTTGAAGTGCGTTTGCATTAAAAAAAAAACACTTCAAAAGCTCAAGAAAAATGCTACCCTTTAAATTCTATGTATGTGTTTACACTGGGGTGGTGCACTTCCGTGGCGGTATAAACAATCCTGCTTGCAGCATTCAAAAACACCTCTAAAATGCCTCAAAAATGCACATGCTTGGTGCAGTTTTTGAGTCACATGTCCTTTAACCACTTCAGCCCCAGTATTTGCCCCCTTATTGACCAGGCCATTTTTTGCGATACAGCACTATGTCACTTTAACTGACATAGCGCGGTCGTGTGATGCTGTACCCAAACAAGGTTGACGTCCTTTTGTTCCCACGAATAGAGCTTTATTGTGGTGGTATTTTATCACCTCTGTGGTTTATATTTTTTTGCGCTATAAACAAAGAACCACAATTTTGAAAAAAAAAATGTTTTTTACTTTGTGTTATAATACATATCCAAAAAAATTATATAACAAAAATAAATATTTTCATCAGTTAAGACCGATATATATTCTTCTACATATTTTTTGTAAATAAAATCTCAATAGGCATACATTGATTGGGTTGCGCAAAAGTTATCGCGTATACAAAATAGGGGATATATTTATGGCATTTGTATTATTTTGTTTTTTTTACTACTACTGGTGGCGATCTGCGATTTTTATCAGGAACAACATTGCGGCGGACAGATCAGACACTTTTGATACTTTTTTGGGACCAATGACATTTATACAGCGATCAGAGCTAAAAATAGCCACTGATTACTGTATAAATGTCACTGGCAGGGAAGGGGTCAAACTCTAGGGGGCGATCAAGAGGTTAACTGTGTTCCCAATGTGTGTTCTAACTGTATGGGGGCTGGGCTGGCAGGGACATGACAGATCTCCCTGTTCCAGATGACAGGGAACAGTATATCACTATTATGTCCCCTGACGGAAGATTCTGCCTCTGTAGTAGCGGGTCGCTGGCGGACATCAAGTATGCCCAACCCGCAGGCACGCTCACGTAGCGCTCGCCCACAAGTCGTGCATGCGTGGACGGCGTACCATAATGGCGATTTGCACGGCCGAGCCAACCTGCCGCAGGATAACTGTGGTGGCTGGTCGGCAAGCAGTTAAAAAGACCATTACAAACACGCAGCATAAGTGCAGCAAAAATGCTCCATTAACGCATAGGCATTTTACAGGCAGTTTTAATGTGAACCAGTGTGAGAGTAGCCTTATAGAGTTTCCAAAACCCAGTAGGCTCCTTTTTTAAAAACTGAAAATAAAATATGTGTATTTTATTAAATTGGAAAGGCTTCTTCTGCATGTGCACTTTTGTACATGGATTTGCTCATGAAAGTTTTGATCTGCTGCTTTTATGGCTCAATGAAATGTTTTTTTTCTTAGCTTACTGAGTGCTTCATTAAACTCTTTCATGGTGGGTTCCTTTTCTTCCCTGCTGTTCTGTTGGATACATCCAGCAGTTGTATTATTTTCTTTGTATGCATCTTCAGCTTTTCCATTCAAGAGTTCACTAATGTTCTGTCCATATATGTAATTTTGTTTAGCTATTGTGTAATTCATGTATTTGCCTGTGGAGACTGATTGCAGATATCGGAACCATCATGGTCCCAGAGACACCAAAATATAGTAATAAACACCATATGTCAAGGCTTTCAGGGAATGATTACACATTTTTTCTATTACTCTGGCAACCATTTATTTGCATAAATTAGTATAGCTTAGTAATTTAAGATATGGGATTTGGTAAAGTATGATAGTTAATAAACATTATGGAGCTGCAGTCTTTAACCCATTCAATACTATGCACTTAGAATACTTTCCTACGAGACCAATTTTCAGCTTTCAGTGCTGTTGCGATTTGAAGGACAATTGGGCAGTCGTGCAACGCTGTACCCAAACACATTTTTTATAATTTTGTTCCCACAAATAGAGATTTCTTTTGGTGGTATTTTATCACCTCTGTGGTTTTTATTTTTTGCACTACAAATAAAAAAAGACCAAAAATTTTGAAAAAAAAAAGTCTTTGTTTCTGTCACAAAACTTTGTAAATAAGTGAATTTTCTCCATCACTGATGGGCACTGAAGAGGCTACGCTGACAGGCACTGATGAGGCAGTACTGATTGGCACTGATGAGGTGACAATGATGAGGTGGTACTGATGGGCACTGATGATGAGGCACTTATATGCAGCAATGATGGGCACTGATAGGCGGCACTGATAAGCAGCACTGATGGGCACTGATAGGTGGCACTGGTATGCAGCACTGATGGACACTGATATGCAGCACTGACAGACACTAATAAGCAACACTGATGGACACTCATAGGCGGCACTGATTGGCACTCATAGCCGACACTGGGCACTGATAGGTGGCACTGATGTGTACTGATAGGTGGCACTGGTAGGTGGCACTGGTGGGCACTGATATATGGCACTGCTATGCACTGATAGGGGCACTGGTGGGCAGATCCGATGGAAGCACTTTACCAAGATCGGTAATGCGGGGGGTCAGACTGACACCACCTATCACCGTGATGCGCCCCCCCCCCCGGGCACGCACCAGCATGTTATCCTGAGGACGTCGTATGATGCCCAGTCAGGATAACTGAACCACTTCCCGACCGTCATTCTGCATACGGCGGTCTGGAAGTGGTTAATTGTGATAAAGAAAAGCATATCAATTGACAGAAGACTGTCTAAGTAACATCTCTTTTCATGAATCACTATTTAATATAATAACGGACCATGAATACTTAAAAGGTGACTCCACTTTTGTGGGAAAAAATAGCAAATAAAAAAAAATAATACAGCATTTACAATTGCGACTTAAGTCATATTGTAGTTAAATGTTATTAAAAATAGCCTTTCCTTTTTTTTTTGGCAATAAGTTTTTTTGAGTTTTTAACAAAATAACAATACAAAAAGCATTGGTCATAGAAAGTAGGTCTCTTATTTTTAAACATTAGATTGTCTGATCGCTGGGTGATTGCTATTGTTTATAGTCATAACAGTGTTAATATGAACTTTGAACAATGAGTCACTTGTTAGTACTAGTAGATTGACACCTCCGTCACCACACCCGGACACCCCAATTCAGGATCTAACTGTGTCATGGCGTGGGAGACAGAAGGGCTTAAATTTAACCACTGAGAAATAATAGGTGTGTGCACATAGATATCGCATTCTGCAGGTGGTTGAGACTTAGGTCCATCTTAGTGGTTCCCAGTTGCGGGTTGTAAGGGTAACCTGTAACAGTTATTGTAACAATGGCCATATATCTGTCTTATATACAAGGATCGTAGACTGGTTTTAGGAGGATGGTATTAAAGTCGTGATAGGGCTGTGAACTCGCCTGCATCATTAAGGTTTGAATGTGTCCGCTAGAGGATGTTAGATCTTTAGAAGGGAAACATCAAAATCAAGGTCTCATGTGTTAAAGGGGTGTACTCCTGTGGTCATTGATCCAGTTTACTCAGTTTTTGTAAAAAAAATTAGGTGGTCAGATTGGCTCTAGCGAATTCCAGTTGGAAATGTACATTGAGTAGACTGATTAGGTCCTTCACCATGGGCGGTTGCTTGGACTTCCATTTCTTTGCAATCACTAGGCGTGCGGCTACTAAAATGTGTGTTGCTAATACTTTGTTGTGTCCAGGCCAGTTAGGGATTGATAGTCCCAGAAGAAGGTCTAGAGGGGTTAGTTGAGTAGAGACGTTGCATATATTTGAAAGGAATACTAACAATCAGCTACAAAGCCATCCACAACTCTGCTCCCAGCTACATCACCAACCTTGTCTCAAAATACCAACCTAACCGTCCTCTTCGCTCCTCCCAAGACCTCCTGCTCTCCAGCTCCCTCATCACCTCCTCTCATACTCGCCTCCAAGACTTCTCCCGAGCCTCTCCCATCCTCTGGAACTCCCTACCCCAATCGGTCAGAATGGCCCCAAATCTATCCACCTTCAAGCGATCCCTGAAAACTTTTCTCTTCAGGGAAGCCTATCCTGCCACCACCTAATAACTACACTCCTTTTTTCTCAATCAGCTCATCCCCCGCAGTTTACTGCCCTTTTGTATCATTTAACCCTCCCTCCTAGATTGTAAGCTCTAACGAGCAGGGTCCTCTGATTCCTCCTGTATTGAATTGTATTGTAATTTGTACTGTCTGCCCTAATATTGTAAAGCGCTGCGCAAACTGTCGGCGCTATATAAATCCTGTATAATAATAATAATAATAATATGGATATGCTTTTCCATCAGTGTTTGATTAGTGAGCAATTCCACCAGATATGACGCAGAGTTCCTTTTTGACCATATCCTCTCCAACATAAGGGAGAGGTTGTGGGGTATATAGTTGCCAGTCTATCTGGTGTATAGTACCACTTGTGAAAGAGTTTTTGTAGTGATTCCCAGTGAGAGGTGCACTGGGACATGTGAAGGGGTAAAGTTAGGGCTTTGTTTCATGATCTAGGCGGTGGTGGACTTTCTGATAGTGAGGACCAGTAGTTTATCAATAGTGATGATTAGTCCGATGGAGGGGTGTTCAGCGCATTGAAAGCCAGTGATATACCTTTGACTGATGGGTTTGGGGTCTCAAAGAATTTTATGAGAGTGTCTATTGGGGACACTCCCTCGGTCAGGTTGAGTTTAGCGAGTATTGATCGGATTCTGAGATATAGAAAGAATGTCGAAGAGGAGATGTCAAACTCTTGTTGTAGCTGAGAAAATGAGCGCATCCCTGTTGGGGAGAATACAAGACCTAAGTTGTTGAGCCCTTTGCATTGCCAGGGTGTAAGAGACAAGTCTGGTGAGAGTAGCTTGATTGCTTTAATGGGAAGGCGAGAGATCACTGACTTGGTGATTCCTTGGGCTTGTTGTGTGACCACTACCCATACTCTTAAAGCTGCTGTAACTGTACCTAGATGATGACGTTGGGGTTTAAGGTTGAGTAGAGCAGCTGTGATAAGTAGTTTCAAGTCTGTTTTGAGCGCGGTGGTTTCAATTTGGGTCCACGTTTTACTAGCGGAGGTTGCCCACCATTCTTTAAGTTGGTCTAGAACTACTACTTTGTAGTATATTTGGATATTTGGGGCTCCCGTGCCTCCTAGTTGTACAGGAGTAAGGAGGATGTCTTTTTTTAACCTGGATTTTTTGTGTTGTCATATAAATTAGTTAATTATTTTTTGGAGTTGTTGTAGTTGGGTAGGTAGGAGAGGTAGGGGGATTGTGCGGAACAAATATAGTATATATGGTAGCAGATACATTTTTGTTTGGGCGATTCTGCCTGCCCAAGATACAAGGCTCAGTTCCCTGGAAATGCACACAAGTTTCTCCTGGAGGTCATCATAGTTTTATTTTAAGATGGATTTACTCAGGAAAGTCAATTCCCAGGTATGGGAGTGATGAGTTGGGGGACCACATAAATGGGGAGTTTTCCGAGATGGCCTTTTTGGAGGTCAATTCCTAGGTTTAACATAGTGGATCTGCTGTTGTTAACTTTATAGAGGGATATTGTGCTAAATTGTTCCAAGATTTGTTGGACTGTCATTAGGGATGATTGGGGGTTGGTCAGGGTGATGATAACATAGTCAGCATAGAGGCCGATTTTATGGTCTGTTTCTCCAATCTTGATGCCCTCCACTGATGGATTGGACCTAATGGATTGTGCCAGCGGTTCCATTATCAAGGCAAAGATCAAGGGGGGCAATTGGCACCCTTGTCTCATGCCATTTGTGATTATGAAGGGGTCTGATTTGATCAAATGCCTTCTCTGCGTCCAGTGTTAGGAAGAGAGAAGGCGTCTAAGAGTGCTTCACCCACTGTATTAGGTTAGTGAGGCGCCTGGTACCATCAGAGGCTTGTCTACTGGGTACGAATCCCACCTGGTCAGGGTGGATTAGCTGTGGGATGAACGCAGAAAGGCGTTGAGATAGTAGTTTGGCATAGAGTTTGGTGTCCAAATTTAAAAGTGATATAGGATGGTAATTAGTAAGGTTATCTGGGGGCCTGTCTGGTTTTGGTATTGTGATTATAAGAGCTTCCAAAGATCTTTTGGGCATCTTGCCTGTGGTTGCATAGTAAGTAAAGGTCTTACCTAGGAGTGGGGTGAGTAGGGTAGAGAAATGCTTGCAATATTCATTTGAGAATCTGTCTGGGCCCAGGGATTTATGAAGTGGTAGTTGATTAATGGCTTTGGTTACTTCCAAAGGGGAAACAGGTGCTGATAGGGCTTCTAATTGGGTGTAGGAAATAGAAGGTAAGTGAATAGATGACAGAAAGGCATCATTTTCTTCTTTTTGGGGTTTTTATTTGGTTCTGAGGTTTTAAGATTATACAATTTGGTTGGGGGGAGTGGCAACCAGCGGAGAAGATGGACGTCTGAGCTAGCAGCTCCGCTCGGCCACCCGGGACAGACATCGCAGAAAGGCACCCCAGATGACCCACGGGCACACAACAAACCCCAGATCATCCCCGTAAAGAAGGAGAATGACCCGTAAGAAAAAAGACGGGTCACAACTAAAGAAACTGGCTAGTTTCTTCCAGACCAGCTCCAACAGGACTAGGCAAGATGTCGGCAGTGCGCGGCTCCAGCAGACACGCGGCGCAGGAGAAAGCACAGGCAGCAGCGGCAATGGCTTACCGACACAGCCGCGAGTGGGGAACCTGGAGAGCGAAGTTTCTTCTGGAGCCTCCTCTCCCTCCACCCAAAGCCCAGCGAAGTCAAGGCCGCGCAGAGACAGGCCGGAGGAGGAGGAGGAGAACGGCATGGAGGTAAGCCGAACAAACACTCCAGCCAGCCATAAACAGTCAGACAACCCAGATCCCATTGACAACTTCCCAGCACTGGGTCAGCCGATATCATACATGACCCTTAAGGGAATGCTGATGTCCCTTAGGGACTCACTGCAAACAGACATTAAAAACTGTATGAAGAATTTCAGGCAGGACCTAAACTAAATGGGGGAAAGAGTAGCACACACACAGAAATGTCTATAGAGAAAATAACCTCCTCATTCAACTCTATGGTGGGTGCACATAATGAGCAGGCAGCGGAAATAAGATGGCTTAAAGATAAAATCTCAGATATAGAAGCCCGGCCGAGGAGGAACAACTTAAAAATAAGAGGCATTCCTGAGAATATCCCCCCTGAACAACTCCCAAAATATGTGACAGAACTGTTCAGCAAAATAGCTCCATCCCTATCTGCAGCGGACTTATTGATAGACAGAATACACAGGCTACCGAAGCCATCCTTCCTAGCCTCTGATACCCCAGAGACGTTATCATGCGAATGCACTATTACAGAGCCAAAGAAACAATCACATTAGCATTCAGGAAGGCTACTGACTTACCAGGAGAATTTGCAGGCCTGCAGATGCTACCTGACCTGTCTCGGCACACGCTACAGAAAAGGAAGAACTTAGCAACAATTACCTAAGCCTTAAGAAACCACTCTATCCCCCACCACTGGAAATACCCAGCAACCTTATCAGTTACACACGAAGGCAACACATCCACCATCACATCCATGGAGGAAGGTATCCAGAAGCTACGTCAATGGGGTATTTTACCCACAGATTCTCACCTGGCTCAACAGCACCCCAACAGCCAACTCCAAAGAGAAAGTGAATGGCAGATAGTGTCACACAAACGCCCAGTCAAAGCAAAATCTACCCACGGGGGTACCTAACACCATTCCACATGAAGTAAACCACGACTAGTCCCCGGCCACATGGATATCAACATTCAAATGGCCCCCACGAACGCAACCACAGTTTCAACTGTTTTCGGGTCAGAACTAAGATCCTCTTTTTATGTTTACCCCTATGTTTGGTTCTTTTCCTTCTTTTTCTTTTTTCTTTCAAGTTCCTCATCTGTTCCATGCAATAGTTCCAGAGATCTTCACGCAGTGCCAAGATTGACCGTCCAAACTCAAGAAACACCGAAGGAGGACCACTACAGAACATCTACCTCGCTCCAGGTAACACCAACACCAAGCTCCCCTACATAACAGAAATGACTATTGCATGCTTCTCAGTAAACGCCAATGGCCTCAACCTCCAGCCAAGCATCTTTCCTTATGGAAAGAAGCCACCTCTAGGAAAGCGGACATAATCAGTGTGCAAGAGACCCATTTTCAGAAGGAGAATCACCCTAATTGCAAACATAGAGACTATCCCACGTGTTCACTTCCAACTCAAACAAGCGATAATGGACGAGGAAGGGAGGTACTTAGTCCTTACCTGTGATGTTGACAAAATCCAGCTAACACTGGTAATGGTTTATACCCCTAACACGCATCAAGTGAGATTCCTTCACAGACTCTTTAAAATCGTGTCTTCCTGCAAATATGGGCATGTAATCATGTGTGGGGATTTTAATTTGGTAAATGATCCAATACTGGATACGTCCTCTGACGTGAAGAGGGGTGGCCCCTCTCTGGGACCCTTTCTTCACAAGGAGGGGATGTACGATGTCTGGAGGTGTCACAATGCGCAAGAGAGAGACTACACTTTCTTCTCCTCCAGACATCGTGTACACTCCCAAATAGATATGATAATCACGGACTGGTGGCTTCTCCAAAGAGCCTCTTCCTCTAGTATTTTGGATATAACGTGGTCAGACCATGCAGCGACGTTAATATCACTGGAGAAACAAGGACCTAAGGATCAGGCCTCCATATGGCGATGTAATGTCAAGATATTGCAAAATAAGAAATGTGTTGAATATGCCTCTCAGCATCTCCAGGAATTTTTTGAGATCAACGCCCCATCAGTAGATGACCCATGGACCCTATGGAACGCCCATAAGGCGTTCATAAGGGGGATCTTTATCAAACAGAGCTCTAGGGCCAAGAAAGAACATGACCAAAAACTCAATGATCTGATCTCTGAGATCCACCTACTGGAAACCAAAAATAAGCAGTGTCTATCCTCATTAGACTCAGATAAAATTCTCCAACTTAGAAACACTCTCCTCTCTTTTATCCTTGAACAGTCTGACCACCAACTTCGCAGGCTCAAACTCACTTATTATTCCCAAGCGAACAAAATAGGAAAACACCTAGCCAACAGAATCAAAGTTAAACCAGCCAAGATGAAAATCCCTTACCTAATTCACCCTCATAACTCCCAGAAAATCATACACCCCAAAAAATCGCGAATGAATTCGCTAGTTATTATGCAGCCTTGTACAACATAAAATCAGACAAAAATACCCCCCAACCAACAGCATCAGGCATACAGGACTTCTTGGATAACATATCCCTTCCCAAACTTACAGCAGACCAGCTTAAGTACTTAAATGAGCCCATAACTCCACAGTAACTACTAATTCACCAGGAAATATTAATCCCCCATTTAATGAAAGTATTCAAAAAAGCCACAACAACCTCTTCCCTACCCCCGGAGATGCTGAGGGCATATGTGATAACTCTCCCCAAACCGGGGAAAGAATCAACAGTACCATCTAATTTCCGTCCTATCTCTTTGCTCAATTGCGACGTCAAAGTTTTTGCTAAACTGCTGTCGAAAAGAATCTTGAAGGTGCTCCCCTCTCTGATTAAAAAAGACCAGACAGGGTTTGTGTCTGGGTGCCAAACCTCGAATGCAACCAGACGAGTGATAGATGTAATTTGCCACGCAGAGAACACCCAAATGCCTTCTCTGCTCCTAGCGCTGGACGCAGAGAAGGCGTTCGACAGGGTACACTGGTTATATATGTCCCGAGTCATAGCAAAATTTGGGTTTACTGGACCTATAGAATCGGCCATCTCCTCTCTATACTCGCAACCATCGGCACAGATATATACCTCAGGAGCCTTGTCCAAACCATTTCAAATAACTAACGGAACCAGGCAGGGATGCCCTCTCTCCCCATCAATTTTTAACCTAATCATCAAACCCCTAGCAGAAAAAATACGCACACATTCATCAATAAAATGCTTCCACTTCCAGAACTACCACCACAAGATACAACTCTTTGTGTGTCTTTTGTTGTTCCAGCTCCCTGGAATGATAAAGGACTAACGTACCTAGGCATAACCGTAACACCCAAAGCATCCCAACTAATCCCAGCTAATATCCTGCAGATCATATCCAAGGTCTCCAACGCACTAAACAGAATATTCAAAATTGAATTGGCATGGAGCAGCAGACTTGCAGCTTTCAAAATGAACATCCTTCCACAGTTGTTATACACCTTTCGGAACCTGCATATCCCAATTCCCAACACATACCTGGCCAAAATCAACACCATCCTCACAAAATTCATATGGAAAAACAAAAGACCAAGATGCACTAAATCAATACTCTTTCGCCACAAATCCGCAGGAGGTGCGAGTATGCCAAACATTCATGATTACCACAAAGCAATACAAATAGCTCCCCTAAAAAAATGGCTAAATAAAGAAGACCACCCTTATGGGTTGAATTAGAACAGGATATATCACCTACTAAAGATCTATACTGGCTATTAGTGACAGACCTTTGGTGCCCCTGGCCACTCCAATCCCTCCCCATCACACTTCAAGCGTCAGTTAAAATCTGGAGACTTATATCCCAGACCCAAGATTCGGTAGATATCTCACGCAACAAGGATATCCCAGTAAAGATCTTAAGCTCCATGATCCCTATGCTCCCAACAACCCACCTTAACACCAAGGGTCTTAGCTCAGTGTCCCAATTATATGACAAAACCAAATTAAAAAATATAGACTCCATTCTAGAGCAATTCAAATTGCCACAGTCAGAAGCATTTACTATAACCAGAATCACGACCTACTTAAATAAACACCCATTGGGTAGTATCCATACGAATGCCAGATTTTGGAATTACTTACAGTCATCTAACAAACAATCCAGAGACATCTCCCTCTTATACAGTATGCTGCAAATAGACAGCACCTCTCAGAAAACTACATCCATGTATGGCTGGGAAAGGGACCTCAAACAACTCTTCAACATGGAAAAGTGGAAGAAAGCCTTCCAATCCATATGTTACTCCTCGCATTGTGAAACACACTGGGAAATGTCCCTAAAACTTTGGAACAGATGGTACTACACCCCCTTCAGGTTGGCAAAATTCTACCCCACACACTCCCCACTCTGTTGGAGAGCGTGCGGACAAGTGGGAAACCTTTTGCACATACTTTGGGAATGCCCAATCATCACCAGCTTCTGGAACCAAACCTTTAAACTCATGGCACACTGCACTGGGATCTTGACTAAACCCACTCCAGAATTAGCCATCCTGAACATAGGGATAGACAATAACCCTCGAACAGATTGGCAGGTAGTAATGCACACCCTGCTGGCAGCCAGATCCTTAATACTACAGAGATGGAAATCACAGCAAATACCCAACATTTCCGAACTAAAAAATATAGTTAACACACACAAAATGATGGAAAGGTCCATTGCAATAAATTCTTTAACCTTGAATAAATTTCAACATGCTTGGAACTCCTGGCCATACGGTTAATTGATGACATAATTAAGTTTGCTCTAACTTGGACAAGACGGTAATTTTTTACTTATTACCTATTATTAACTTCTGATTAACAGGTCTCACTCTGACTCTCAGGATGTAGACTTCTGACACCCAAACAAGGGGCTATGCAAATGGAAATCGGACACCAAATGTGACCATACAGACTGCCCGGCACCTTACCCCCTCCCTCTCTCCTCCTCCCTCCCATAACACAGAAAGATCCTGAGAAAGGGTGTTTGGGAGTGGCCATGAGGAGATGGGATAACCAACAGAGTCACACATACCTTTGTGAGGCCAGTTGGCCAACACCACAATCAAAGTATGAATATACCCAATAGAAATGGCACACAAGGACTCAAGCCAAAACCATTCGAGTAGAGGAAACCTTCCACTACTCCAATTAGACCTAATCTACGCTCTACACCGATGGGGTCAGAGCGACAACCAACAAATTCCCTAATGACAACTATTGTTTTTGTTCTTGTTACTGTTATCTTATATCATTTCTCTTAGCCTGCATTGTTATGGCATTGTTGATATATTTGTACTGGAAAATCCTTCAATAAAAAATATTGATAAAAAAAAAAAAAAGATTATACAATTTGGCATAGAAGGCACTGGGAATTTGTAAGAGAGTGGATTTTCTGTTGGCTAATTGTCTTTTCAGTTGTTTGGCCAGGAATGCTCCTGGTTTGTTGATAGAGGCATAACATTGCAGTTTATGTCTTTTGACGTAGTAGTCAAACTTTTTGCGCAAGTGTTCACTAAGTTGATTTCTAATGTTATTTAATTCTTGGGATATTTTGGGGGTCGGCTGGTGTTTGTTTAGGTTCTCAAGGCCTTGTAATTGTTTTAATAGTGTTTCTGTTGTGGCCGCATGCTTTTTCTTTTCTTGAGCTCCTAGTTTTATAAATAGACCTCTTAGAAAAGCCTTGTGCTCATTCCATACAATAGCCTGGTCATCAATGAATTGCAAGTTTTGTTCAAAGTACGACTCAATCTCGGACTGAATCCTGTTCTCGTAAGCTGGGTTTGTGAGGAGTGAAGAATTTTGTCTCCAAATAGTGTGCTTAGGGGTTTGAGTGTTATTGAAAAGTTTGATTGAAATTGGTGCGTGATAAGACCATGTGATTACTCCAATGCTAGCCTCTGAGATCGATTGGAGCAGGTATTTGTCCTTAAGGAAAAGGTCGATCTGAGAGTAAGAGTTGTGGGGATGGGAGTAGAATGTGTAATCTCACTCCTTGCCGTTCAGGCACCTCCAGGGGCCATATAGGTCTTCTTTTTTTAATAGGGAGGATAGTACAGACGGCCATCGTTTGGAAGTGTCAAGGGATGCATCAACAATGTCATTGAAATCCCTGCATATTATTACTGGATTGTCCCTTTAAGGGGTTAGTTTGGAGAGCAAGTTTGTGTAGAACTTCTGGGGGCATAAAGATTAACTAAGGTGAGGCGTTGATTTTCAATTGTTGCAGAGAGGATTAAATACCTGCCATCCTCATCTGAATCACAGTGGTGGAGAGTAAAGGAGACAGAGCAGCTAATCGCTATCATAACTCCTCTTTTCCTATTTGGGGCATTGGCCGTAAAGCAGTGCGGGTATTTTTTGTGTGAGCATTTGGGGGCCGTAAGGAAGCTGCCGTGGTCCCTGGAAAGCCTGTGCGCGGGTGCACATAGCGTGTGCATGCGCGTGTGCATGTGCCCGTGCATGCACGAGTGTGCACCGCCATTGGTGCCAAGTAGACTATTTAAGCTGCCTGATCCCTGTAGCCGGTGCTGTCTGTTCTACAGCGTCTGAGTACCTGTGAGCTCAGCTCTGTTCCGCTTTCCTGTGATACTTCCTGTTTATCTGCCTGCACCGACCCCGGCTATCCTTGACCATCCGATTGTCTGACCCCTCTGTACCTCTGCTGCCAGCCCGGTTATGAACTTGCTTGGACTTGACCATCCCTCTGCCTGATCCTTTATACCGCACCACCAGCCAGCTGCCAGCCCTGCATGTACCACTACTCTTCTGACCTGCACGACTGCTTGAGATCTCACACCATCATCAGTGACCATTCAGCCCTCGTGCCATCCTGCACTCCCGGACCTCCTGTTTGCTCTATCAGGGGTCCCCGAATCAGGTGCGCAAGAGTGGTTGTTCCCTGCACAAGCCAGACTCCACTACCAAGATCCTGACAGTAACAGACAGCCATGTCCAAGTCTGCGCAGGGAAAACCCTCTGCTATGGAAGAACTGTGTGCTCACATGGCCGGGCTCATGCAGGCTGTGAAGAACCTGCAAGAAGGTTATACACAGTTGCAGGAGCAAGTGCATGAGCTCTCTGTCCCCTCTGCATCTGGAGTGGGAGCTGCAGCTGCTCGCTCCATTGTGACCCTGTCATCAGAGCCTAAGGTTCCCCTTTCTGACAAGTTTGCAGGGGACCGAAGGAAATTCAGAGCATTCCGCACTTCCTGTGAACTCTACTTTAGCCTACAGCCCCGCACCTTCTCCTTGGAAACCACAAAGGTGGGGCTTGTGATTTCTTTATTACAAGGAGAACCCCAGTCCTGGGCTCATCGGCCCTGGGAACAGAGAGCACCCGAAATGGCCACTCTTAATGCCTTGCCTGAGGACTATGTCGCTGAGTTCAGGCACAGGAGCGGTGTTACGGCATGGAATGATGCAGCGCTCTGCTACCAGTTCTGCTTGGGATTATTGGAGCCCTTAAAGGACGAGCTCACTCGCTTCGGGGTCCCCCCAACCTTGGATGAACTCATACATTTGGCAATCCAGATAGACTGGTGGCTCAGAGAACGCCGGGTAGAAAGGGCTTCCGGAACCTCTGGGGCCCTACGTCCCACATGGATGATGCCCCGTGTACCCAGTTACCCAGCTCCGGGTCCCCCCAGCTCAGTACCATCTGATCAACCCGAGCCAATGCAGTATTGTGAGGAACCCGGACACATGGTGAGGTCCTGTCCCGCCAAATCCGGTAAGTGGCACCGCAAGAGCAATGAGGATGAAATGCCTATCACCAGTAATGTGTCTCACTTAACCCTTTTGATTTCATTGCAGCTGTCCAAAGGGAACATCCAGGTACCGGCCATTATTGATTCAGGAGCATGTAGTTGCTTTGTGGACCAAGATTTTGCAGCACTACACCAGATGCTTCTGCATCCCAAGATGCACAGAATGACCATTCCCTTAGCTGACAGGACTATCATCAAATCTGGCCAGGTGACTCATGAGACTCTTCCTATCCTGGCCTCCACAGCTGGCGGCCACCAAGAGTTACTGGTCCTTGACGCCATCGTGTCCCCGCTGTTCCCTATTATCTTGGGTCTTCCGTGGCTTAGGACGCATAGCCCCTCAATCAATTGGACTTCTGGGCACATTCAGTTCCCCTCGGCATACTGCACCCAGCACTGTCTACTCCCATCCCGGGATGTCGGCCCCACACTCCTAAGTTTAGACTCTGAACCTGATCTGGAAACCTGCCAAGTAGTTCATTTAGCCTATCATGATTATCTGGATGTGTTCAGCAAAAAGGGAGTGGACCAATTACCTCCACATCGGTCTTATGACTGCCCCATCAAACTTCTTCCCAGAACGGAGGTCCCCTTTGGCCGTATCTATCCCCTGTCTGAACTCGAGCTATCTGCCCTCAAGGCTTACCTGGATGAGAACCTAGCCAAGGGATTTATCAGGCCCTCTATGTCCCCTTCTGGGGCCGGCATATTCTTCATTGAGAAGAAAGATCGTATGCTTCGCCCCTGTATTGACTACCGGGACTTAAACAAAATTACAGTCAAGAACAGCTACCCGCTTCCGCTAGTTGCAGAGCTCTTCAAGCAACTAGGGTTGGCCACTGTGTTTACTAAGCTGGATCTCTGAGGGGCCTATAACCTGATCCGCATCCAAGTAGGCGACAAGTGGAAAACAGCTTTCCGAACCCGCTTTGGACATTACGAATACCTTGTCATGCCCTTCGGACTCTGCAATGCCCCAGCCACATTTCAACACCTCGTCATCGATGTCTTCTGAGACTACCTGGATCTCTTTGTCATCATCTATCTCAACGACATCCTGATCTTTTCCTCATCTCTTGAAGAGTGCTGAGTCGTTTGCGACAACACAGACTTTATGCTAAAGCAGAGAAGTATTCCCTTCCTCGGGCTGATTCTCTCTGTCACAGGCGGCACCATGGACCCTCAAAAAGTCTCAGCGATCCTGGAATGGCCAGCGCCAGTGGATAAAAAAGGGGTCCAACGCTTTGTAGGATTCGCTAACTTTTATCACAGATTCATCAGGGGGTTTTCTGCTATTATCGCCCCGTTACCCAGCTCATGAAGCAAGGCCAGTACTTCTGCTGGACACCTGAGGCACAAAAGGCCTTTCAGGCTCTAAAAGAACTTTTCACTTCTGCACCTATCCTCAAACACCCGGATGCCACCCTGCCCTACGTTTTGGAGGTAGACGACTCCAAGACTACTGTTGGAGCTGTGCTCTCCCAGAGACAAGGGGCAAAGGCCCTGCTCCACCCCATTGCTTTCTTCTCCCACAAACTTTCGGCCCCAGAGAAGAACTACGATGTAGGGGATAGGGAGCTACTGGCTATTAAGTCGGCACTTGAGGAGTGGCACTATCTGCTAGAATGAGCCCAGCATCCCATTCTGATCTATACAGATCATAAAAACCTTGAATATCTCAGGACAGCCAAGAGACTTAAGCCCCGTCAGGCCCGCTGTGTCCTCTTCTTCTCCAGGTTTCAATTTCATCTTACATACAGGCCAGGGTCGAAGAATGGCAAGCCTGACGCCTTATCCCGAATGTTCTCTGAACCCAGAACATCTGCCCCTCCGGACGCTAGTCTCCAGTCTAGAAACTTACTGTTATCCCAAGATGACCTGCTCTCACAGATTGAGAGAAGTTCTGCTGGCTCTTCTGGATTGTCTAATCGGGGACTAACTTGGAAGAATGGTCTATGGTGGCACAATAACCAAGTCTTCTTGCCAAGTGAACAGCGCCCAGCTGTTCTAGAACTGTGTCATGATCACAAGCTTGCCGGACACTTTGGCACACGGAAAAACCCTGAACTTGTGCTGCGCTCGTTTTGGTGGCCGTTAGTCAGTGAGGACTGCCGGCATACATCAGTTCTTGTTCTGTCTGTGCCAGCAACAAGACAGACAAAACCAAGGCTTGGGGGTTGTTGAAACCTCTCCCTATACCTGAATGGCCTTGGTCCAAGATATCTATGGACTTCATAGTGGAGCTGCTCCCAGCCAAAGGGCACACCACGATCTTCGTAGTCGTTGACCGACTAACTAAGATGGCTCACTTCCTCCCGATGAAGGGCACCCCTACTGCTACAGAAACTGACGAAATCTTTGTTAAGGAGATTGTTCGGTTACATGGAATCCCAGATAACATAGTGTCGGATCGAGGAGTCCAGTTTACGTCCCGATTTTGGAGAGCCCTCTGTTCCACTCTAGAAATAGATCTTTTGTTCTCCTCGGCCTATCACCCACAAACCAATGGCCAGACCGAGAGGACAAATCAAACCCTGGAGCAATACCTCCGTTACTTCTCATCAATTTCACAGAACGACTGGATCACACTGCTGCCTCTAGCAGAATTTTCTTATAATAACTCCATTCACTCTGCGACTAAACAGTCGCCTTTCTGGACTAACTATGGCTTTCACCCTACAGTACTCCCCAGTTTGTCAACGGAATGTGTGGTACCAGCAGTACATGAAACCACCAAGTTCTTCCAAATTAACTGGAAATTACTACAGGAAATACTGGCAAAAACCCAAGAACAGAGCAAACCAATGCATGACAGGAGAAAGCGTGGTGAACTGGATCTTCAGCCAGGTAACCAAGTCTGGCTGTCTACAAAAAATTTAAGACTAGCCTGCCCATCCAAGAAGCTGGGTCTGAGGTTTATCGGCCCCTTTACAGTTAAACGGAGAATCAATCAGATCTCATATGAACTGGAGCTTCCATCATCCCTGCGGATACATCCAGTATTCCACATCACGTTGTTGAAACCGGTGACCCCGGATCCCTTTCCAAGTAGAGCTATTGTTCCCCCCGCGCCTGTTGTGATTGACGGGGAGGAGGAGTTTGAAGTCGAATCAATACTGGACTGCAGGAGGAGGGGCGGCGGGCTCCAGTATCTGGGGAAATGGAGAGGGTACAGCCCAGAGGATAGCTCTTGGGAGCCCGAAGCCAACCTTCATGCAGATGAATGTATCCAAGCATTTAAGGATGGTAATCCTGCCAAAGGTGCCAAAGTGGGCACCCGGAGGCTGCCCCTTGGGGGGGCAATGTAAGGAAGCTGCTGTGGTCCCTGGAAAGCCTGTGTGCGGGCGCACATAGCATGTGTATGCGCCTGTGTGCGCCTGGGTGCTTTCATGCGCCCGTGTGCATGCACGCCGGCATTGGCGCCAAGCGGACTATTTAAGCTTCCTGATCCCTGTAGCCGGTGCTGCATGTTGTACAGCATCTGAGTACCTGTGAGCCCAGCTCTGTTCCTTTTTCCTGTTCCTGTGATACTTCCTGTTTCCTGTTTAGACCCGGCTTGACCTGACCTGCTGCTATCTGCCTGCACCGACCCCGGCTATCCTCGACCATCCGATTGTCTGACCCCTCTGTACCTCTGCTGCCAGCCCGGTTACAAACTTGCTTGGACTTGACCATCCCTCTGCCTGATCCTTTGTACCGCACCACCAGCCAGCTGCCAGCCCTGCATGTACCACTACTCTTCTGACCTGCACGACTGCTTGAGATCTCACACCATCATCAGTGACCATTCAGCCCTCGTGCCATCCTGCACTCCCGGACCTCCTGTTTGCTCTATCAGGGGTCCCCGAATCAGGTGTGCAAGAGTGGTTGTTCCCTGCACAAGCCAGACTCCACCACCAGGATCATGACAAGGGCCTTATCTTTCGCAAAATGTGTCTCCTCTATGCAAAATGCATCTGTTTGCTGGGTTAGGGCCTCTTTCCATCACAGGCCTCTCTTGAAGGGGGAGTTCAAACCTTTAGCGTTAAGTGATGTGATTTTATATTTAGAAAGTTTTATTAAATTTTTCAAGAATAGAGATAAACAGTGGTGCAGCAAGAATGTGAATACCATACACGATGAGGATATATTGTCAGTGCCACTCCAACAGAAGAGGAACCAGAAATGACCTAGACAATTTTAAGCCCTGTGGGGAGGAGCTCCGGGGCTATCCCCAGACCCTCTGCCCAACACTCCAAGTGGGCTCAGACTGTGTCCGGCGGAGAGGAAAAGGGACCCACCCGGTGCCCCATTCCCGTACACCAGAATGGGCTGTCTACCATTAACAATATATGATAAGGAAAAGGCACTTAAATCAGTATACCCCACAGGGGTATCTCCAAATATACTGTCAAAAGATTTAAACAGAATATAACCTTGGCATATAGTCTTATATCAGGACATTAAAAAAAAAGGACAGGAAACAAAAAAAAGAAGAAAAGGAGAAGAGAAAAAGGGAGGCTGAGAGGAAAGAAAAGAAAGAGAAACATGGGCACCAGGGAGGCAAGAGTGAGACAAAAGGAGATTTGGGCCAGAGAGGTAGATCGAGGTATTTCTTCCAGGGTTCCCAGATTATGTCAAATTTGTCTGATGACTCGAGGAGAACATTGGCATATTTCTCCTGGGTCATGATCCAGGTAATTTTTCTCCTAGCTGCTTTGAAGGAGACAGAAGGTTTTTTCCAAGCCCTCGCAAGAGTGATCTTAGCTCCCAGTAAAATGAAATGGGTCAATTTAAAAAAGGGCTTGGGGAGACCATCAGGCCTCTGATTCAATAAGGCGATTTCTGGCTTTTGCTTTATAGCTTGGCCCGTGACCTTCCGCAGCAAGGAGAAAATCCTGTTCCAGAAACCCCGGATCCTAGGACATTCCCACCAAATATGAAAGTACGAGCCCTGAAGGTTACAGCCTCTAAAGCATAACGGGGTGGAGTTTGGGAACATGATCGAGAGGCGGGCAGGGGCCAAGTACCAGTGAGAAATAACCTTTATGCTTGCTTCCATCAGTGAGATGTTAATTATCCCCTTAAAAGATTTTAGGAACAAGGAGAACCATCTATCTGCGCTCCAAGACACGTCCATGTCCCTCTCCCAGCTCTCGGCATAAGGGGGTTTTTCATGGAGATCCATCAGTGATGCATATATCATGGATATACCCCGTTTCTGGCTAGAGCACCACTTCTCGTAAGGGGAAATTTCTTTCAGCGCAGGGGCGGACCTCCATCGGGTTGACATAAAGTGATGAATTTGTTGGAAACTGAACCGTTCCGGGAGGGCATATCCAGTTTTCTGACACAATAAGCTAGAGAGATAGGGCCTAATGAGGAAAGGAAATGTCCAATTCTATAGAGGCCCTTATTGGTCCACCACCCAAAGGCACGAATATCCTGACCTGGGGGAAAAAGTGGATTGTTGAAGAGATGTTCCAATGGGCGGATGTGAGAAGCTAAACCTGTGGTACTAAAAATGTTATCGCAAAGGGCTATTGAATGGGAGAGCATCGGGGCCAAGATTGCAGGTCTTGCTTTGGGGTGAGCCCACACTAAGTAACCTATGGTGTTGAGAGGGATTGCCTGCATCTCTATTCCTACCCAGTCTGGTCTGTTAATCTGAGAATATATAATTGAAAATTGGGCTAGTCGGGGGCAGCTTGGTAGTACCTCCATAAGTTTGGGAGGTCCAGACCCCCTTGGTTGCGTCGTCTTAAAAGTACTTCTGCAGGGCACCTAAAGCCCTTGTTGCCCCAAATAAATTTTTTAATGTGGGACTGCAATTTGTATAACTGGGATTTCTTTATAGAGATGGGGAGGGATCTGAACAAGTAAAGAATCTTAGGTAGGAGGGTCATCTTAATGGAGTTTACCCTCCCCATCCAGGAGAGGCCTAGTCTCCCCCAGCAGGCAAGGTCTTCAGTAAGTTGTTTGAATAACGGGGGATAGTTGACATGATATAATTGATCTATACTGGGTGCTAGTTTAACCCCTAGGTAGGGGATGTGGGCCGGGCTCCAAGGAATATGGAAATGGTCTTTAATTTGTTGCACTACCATCTCGGGAACGTTGATGTTGAGTCCTACAGATTTGGCCATATTCACTCTCAGGCCTGAGGCCCCTCCGAAATTCCGCAAAAGTTTAACAATATTTGGTATCGAGACCAGGGGGCAGGTCACAAATAATAGGAGGTCATTAGCAAAAAGGGCACATTTATGAATGTGTGGACCGCGTTTCACTTCTCGAATCCCAGGGTGATCCCTGATTGCTAGAGCAAGGGATTCAATGGTGATGGCAAAGATTAAAGGGGAGAGCTAACTTTGTAGCTTAATTTGTGCGCTAGGAGCGGAATATAATGTTTTAACGGTTTGCAGAAACGAAGGCCTGAACCCCCATCATTCCAGGACCTCAAATAAATAAGGCCATTCAACCGTATCAAATGCTTTTTGTAAAATGACCGATAATATGAACCCCTCCTGAGGTTTCCCACTGTCCCACCCAGACTTAAGAAGTGAAATGAGGTCCACCGCCCTTCGAATCTGGTCAGGTCCTTATCTCCCTGGGATAAACCCCACCTGATCCTTATGGATATACTTCCCTATAAAGGAAGATAATCTATTGGCCAAAATTTTAGTTAATATTTTTAAATCATTATTAATTAGAGAAATGGGCCTATAATTGCTCACCTCTGAGGGGTCCTTACCAGGTTTCGGGATGACTGAAATGTTGGCAGAATTGATCTCACGTTAATTGAGGAACCCCTTTGAAGAGAATTTAAAAAACTCGTTAGATGAGGGGCGAGGACTGGCCCAAACGTTTTATAATATCCCATAGAGAACCCATCAGGACCCCGTGCCGAGCCTTTCCTAAGGAGTTTTATAACATCTAAGATTTCGGTCTCAGAGATCAGGTCTTCTAGGACTAGGCTATGTTCCTTGTCCAACTTGGGTAGGGTAATGTTATCTGGGAACTTTTGCAGTAAATTGGTGGGACCAATGCTCACTGGTTGATATAGCTTGGCGTAGAACTGGTGGAACACCCTCATGATCTTGTGGGGGTTCTGGGTGAGGTACCCTGAGAGGTCTTTCACTTTCGGAAATGTAAAGGTGCGCAACTTCGGGGACAGCCTACCTGCCAGTTTAGGGCCTATACGATCCTTCTGTAAGTAAAACTGGGAATTAGCCCACAGAAACTGTTTCTCTGTTTGGATAGTCAATGCAAGGTTCAAAGCTGCTCTACCTGTTTCGAGCTGGGATCAGGACTGAGGAGTGGGATTCTGCTTATGGGCTTTTGCTAGTCTGTGAAAGTCTCGTTCAAGCTTAACTAAGCCGCTCTGTCTTTCCTTCTTAAGTTTAGAGGCGAGCTGGATTAGTTTCCCCCTCAAAATTGCCTTGTGGGCCGCCCATACCATCATGGGGGAGACCCCTACACCCGTATTTATCCTAAAATAAAAATACTCCTTGATATCCTCAGCTAACATGGTACAGTGGACTGGGTTATTTAACAGTGATTCCTTGAGTCGCCATTGGGGTCTAGGACCCACTCCTGCCTGATGCACTGCGTGTAAAATGACCATCGAGTGGTCTGACAATGGAGAATCTTTTATATGAGATTTGGAGACAGTAGGAATAGATGGGGCACCCATAAATATATGATCAATCCTAGCCAGGGACCTATGAGGGGCAGAGAAATGGGTATAATCCTTCGATTTTGGGTTACATTCCCTCCAGATGTCCACCAATCCTAACGAGTGTATGAACTTAGCAATCCTCAAGCTCCTCTTCAGAGGTTGGAGGGTGCGATTATGGCTGGACCCAGATCTGTCCGGCATATGTTCCAGTGCAGTATTGGAGTCCCCACCTAGAATTACCGATCCCTCGAAATGTGGAGAAAGTGAGCTAAGCATGGACTGAAAAAACTTTACCTGACCCTGATTTGGGGCATAATATGAGATGAAGGTATATGTACTACCCCTCAGCTCTCCCTCCAAAAGGATAAATCTTTCATCCGGATCTTTGATTTCCTTACTGGGCTGGAACCCTACCCCCTTAGCCAAGAAGATCCCCATCCTCTCGTTTTGTCCGGAGAATTAGCTAGAAAGAACTGAGGATAGTTTGCATGGACAAATTTTGGGCTATAATGATTGGGAAAGTGTGTTTCTTGAAGGAAGAGAACCTCCAAGTGCATCGAGTGAGCTACCTGGAAGTACTTTCGCCTTTTAATGGGGGAATTTAGGCCCCTGATATTGTTGGACACTAAATTCAAAAGTAGGGGTGGCTCATACATGGAGGCCATGGCAATGAGAGTAGAGGATATGCATCACTGAGGAACGTCTCACCTGATCCCTGACATGAAAAGAGACCGGCTGTACCTCCTTCCCCATAAGAGTTCTGAAATTTAACTTGTTCGTTGCATGGTTTCCACCCTGGAGCCTGAAAAGAAAAAAGGGAAGAAAGAGGTTGGGAAAAAAGGAAATACAGAGGAAAAAGCGGGGGAGAAGAAAGGAATCGGGAAGGGGAGAAACGGCCTCCAACCGTTAAATCCCCCAAAACCCGGAGGTGGAAGCCTCATACAAGGCCCCCAGACCCTTGAGGTCTGAAGACATCTGCCTAAATGGCAGACTCATGTCTGCTCTTGGGAGAGCCATCGTAACAGAACCCAGGAGCAGAGGGAGGAGCATGCTTGCCACCCCACCCCTTAGTCCGCACAATGCATATGAACAACAGGGTCTGACCCTTAAGACAGAACAAAGAAAAAAGGAGGTTGGGACTTTAAATGAGGATATAGAAGGACACTGACCAATGTGCATTGTACAAAAGTATTTGTTTATTAGCCCTCCAAGATCCTGGAAAGCAAGGCAGTGCCATGCATCATAAACAGATTCATTACATCACAACATGCATTGATTAGCAAATATAAATGCGTTTTTGGTAATTAGAGTAAGGCAATTGTGGGTTGTACAGAAATAATTGTTTACTGACCCTCCCAGGTCGTGGAAGGCAAGGTAAGTACTATACAGGGTAAACAATATTGATTCCATCACAGCATAATTAGTAAAACATGTATAGCAAACGTATATGCGTTTATGCATTTAAAACTGCAGAACACTCTGCCTGGTAATAGGAGTGGAGCATCTGCCATGGCGTGAAGTAAAACACTTAGGAATGAATAAAAGACCATATGGTGATACAAAAATTAGCTTCAGTAGAGAGATGGCATCATTGTAAACCCAACGCGTTTCGTGGGATAGTACCCACTCATCAGGGGTGGATGCACACATATCTGTATAAAAATAAAAAGTAACAGAGTAAAAATATCCAAAGGTCTAATAACATATCTGTGTAATGGAGTACATGATATAGGTACAAGGGGGGTGAGATAGTCAACCTACCCTTGAAGAACGCCATGTGCGGTGTAGCAATGTGGGCCAGAACAAATGGAAGTCTGTTACGGGAGCTGAGGACACGGTGACATGGGCTGGGGATGGAAAAACCATGCAGATCACTCGGATAGCAGACATCTGTGGATGAATGTGTGGATGTGAATGGGTTGGATGAAATGTGAATGTGTATGGAAGGTTATTTTTTCAAACTCAGTACCTTCCTTACACATTCACGTTTCATCCAAGCCATTCACATCCACACATTCATCCACAGATGTCTGCTATCCGAGTGGTCTGCATGGTGGTTCCATCCCCGGCCCATGGCACAGTGTCCTCAGCTCCCGTGACAGACTTCCAGTTGGTCTGGCCCACATTGCTGCACTGCCCATGGCGTTCTTCAAGGGTAGGTTGACTATCTCGCCCCCCTTGTACCTATATCATGTACTCCATTACACAGATATGTTATTAGACCTTTGGATATTTTTACTCTGTTACTTTTTATTTTTATACAGATATGTGTTGAGTGGGTACTATCCCACGAAACGCGTCGGATTTACAATGATGCCATCTCTCTACTGAAGCTAATTTTTGTATCACCATATGGTCTTTTATTCATTCCTAAGTGTTTTACTTCACGCCATGGCAGATGCTCCACTCCTATTACCAGACAGAGTGTTCTGCAGTTTTTTTTTTTTGTTTTTTTTTTTTTTATAATGAATTTTTATTGGTTTTCATACGAAAAACAAGAATACAGTTAACAATGTTTGTATATGTTGCAAGGGTAGTGAACAGATATTCTCATAGGTGTTATTGCAACTGAAATACATTATTGATTACTCAGGAATATACTTATGCATTTAGGTTGATGACATATAACGCCAGGACAATATAAAAAGTACTGTGGTTCTTTTTGTTGATTTGTGGGCCTCCGTGCCTTACCCCGGACACCCCTCTAGGGGAGCAATTCTGTGTCTCGGGGGGGCATGGCGGTCTCTATTTTACTAAAGTTGGGTTGAAGATGGTCTTGTGTGAAGTTTCCGGAGCCCCATAGGGGGAGTGTGTGAACGAGAGTGGGAGAGACTTATCTGGTGGTAATGAGAGGGGTCTACGGAGTTCGTTAGAGTTATTGGGAGTATGTGGCAGAGAAAAAAAAACTTGTTATATTGTCCTGTGTTCCGTAGGTTAATATCAGTTAATCATGAATATGCAAGACTTGTATCATATGTTGTTGACTTCCTATTTAGTCTCTCCTCTGGCGGTCTCCTCTCTGATTTATCCTTCAGTTGTTGTATACTATGTTCAGAACGTATAAGTACTAATTGACTATAATTGGATGCCTTGTGTCCTGTTATATTGTTCAAAAAAAAAGAGACGGTGTATGAGGGTTATTGAGATTGCTTGAGGCATCTGGGGAGAGTAATGGTGGTCTATTCAGAGAGGGTGAGAGCAAGTGTGTGAGGGGGATACCCCGAGGCCTTTGAAGTGTGTTCTGGTAGAAGTTGGGTTGAAATCATTTTATCTCTGGCGGTACGGGGGGGCTCTGTGTCTTAACGAGGGGATCTCCCCACAGGCCCCATTCCGTGCCTCCGGGTGTTTAGTTGT
>BLSH010348756.1:5210-15747 GCA_018402905.1 Glandirana rugosa
AATTCCTTTCTCCAATGACGGACCTGAGATCGTCCGAACCACCACGTATATCCCGCTCCCCCGCATTCGGAGGCAGTCGCCGCCACGTGAAATGGTTTCACTAACGTCAGAGGTATCCGTCGGGTGAACCCTCGTAGATATCATAGGTAGACATCTTCATAGTATCAGTAGAGTCGTATGGATGAGTTTGAAATGCCTCATCTGTATCCACGGAACAGGAGTCTCCTGAAACACCGATAAGTCAGGTGACAGGGTAGGATTAATCTTATAACCAAACCGTTCATCTTGGGTGGGACAGTCGATCAATAAATAGTGATCATACGACGGTACAACCGCAGTCCTTTTACCTTTTAACATAGTTTATGAATGGCATTAAAAGGAGAGGACCGCGGTTTGGTACCGTCTTATGTCCGGGTGGGACACGCAAAGCCATACACCGAACAATGTTTCTTACCCCCCCCCCCCGATTGGTCGCCAACATGGCAGCATACTAGTGATAAATAACTAGCTGACAGGGTGGGTTCTACTTGCCAAACCAATATTCTAATTAGGATGGGACAGTGGACTGAATAGCCACAAAGTCCTCTGAGGACAAGGCACCTATGTCTACTCCGTAAAGTTTGAGTAGGTATGCTGAGATGACTATGATACTTCTACAGATGGATACTATAGATGCTCCCAAGTGGGCTGCCTATGGAGACTGCAATCACTTTGGTAAAGTGCACCGCCGCTGACGGAGGCTTACGCCCCCTCGCCCTATATGCACCACCAAGCCTGCTAGAGTCCAGGCAGTAACCTCTTTCCTTAATGATCCCCAGCTGGAATGACAAAAGGCTTATTAGATGATCTGAAAAGACCAATTATGGACAGGTGCTTCTTTTTGAAAACGTCCAGGTCCTGTGACTTTCCTGTGTGATGTTCTGGAAATTTAGGCAATTCCCAGATGTCTGTTAAATAGAGGGCTATTGCTACCTTTGATACAAGATGACCTACAAGACAGCCCTCTACTCTTTTTGTAAAGAAAACTTTTTATTTTTTTTGAAGCTCCAAGAGCTTGAATCTCAGACAAACTTCTGCTTAAAGTTTTTTAGATACTGTCTTGTAGGTAATGGCTCAAACCAAATACTGCGCTGTTGGAGCAAACGGTTGAACGATATCCAGCAACACCAATCGACCCGACTGGGAAAGACTCCTTTCCGTTTGTGACTGAATCCTTACGTCTGCCTTCAAAAGTCGTGCCGACTGTAGGATTCTTGGCCCATTTAAATTTGTTATTGCCAATATAGCTGACACTTGCCAGCTCAGCGAGGATAGGCTATGGCTCATGTTCAACCCGACCTAGAGGAAGTATAGAACAGTTGGGGGCAGTAGGATCAATGTCTCACCCTACCGAGATAATGTAAACTTGCTCCAGATTTAGGCATAGATGTTGTAAGTAGAGTGCCTTCTAGCGCTCAACAAAGTAGAGATTGCTCTGGAGCAACCGGAGTTCCCTCCGTCTCCCCTATTAGCACCTTGCTTGCAGTCCCGGTCTGCATATGTGCACAGGGGAAATGTCTTCTGTATTCTGAAGTGAATGGCCAAGGAAACCTGAGGGCTTCATGACCAATATGGAGGATTGTCTATGACGACCATGTACTCCCTTGACAGACTCTAGAGGAATTACAACAGATGTTGGGGGGAAAATATATAATCTAGATTTCAGCCCCAAGGAGGGACCCGAGCGTATGCCCCCTACACCTTGGGGTGTGGAAACAAGGCCAGACATACCCAGCATTTGCGAAGAGGTCTGTCTGTGGTAGGCCCCACCTATGGACCAGCTTAGAGAAGACCTGGGACGTAGATCCACTCGTTGTGCTCTGGGAAGCTTGCATGATAGTCGGTCTGCCTATGTGTTCAAAAATCTGCTGTGAGGTAAACTGCTTTCTGAATTTGCTAGTGATCTTCTGTCGCAGACGTTATGGGTTTCACCTCTCTCAATAGCATACTGCTGATAGGGAGAGTTCCTCCCTGGAGCTGAATATAGGCAACTGCTGCCCTGTTGCTCAAGTGTAAGGAGACTGGTCTTCCCTTGATTCTGTGTAGCAAGGCCAAAGTGCTAAAAATGCTGTTTGAACTTCCAGCACATTCGAGACTACCCTCCTTGGCTGGAAATGTCCATTTGCCTTGACCGACAGTCCCTCACAGTGTGCCTTCCAGGCTGTCTTTCCGACATGATTCATAACAGTGAACCAGTGTAATGGTTCAAAAGGGCTGTGACTTCCTCAGGGTCTTTCCATCACTGTGGACCGATACTCATACTGAGTAACACAGTTCTCAACTGTGCTAGATCCGGTTTCCTCCCTTGCGCTAAGAATCCTAGTTGAAACTTGCGCAGGCGCCCATGGAGTCATCAGTATGCATGAAGACATTGAGCCCAGAAGACTGAGGCACTGAGAAGCCATCAAACAAGTGAAGGTAACTGTCCTCAGAATTCTCCCCCTGACTGTCACTGCTTCCTCTGATGTAAGCAAAACTGAGGAACTAGCAGAGCACCCCCAACTACCCTAACTGTTGGGTTGGAGAAGGTCAGCTGCTCTTTCTCCTATTTTTTTTTTTTTTTTAAGTTGATAACCCAGGCATATCTCTGCAGGGTATGTATGAGGACCTCTTGGTGTGACAGCAATTGTTCCAGTCCTCTGCATAGAAGAAGAATGATGTTCAGGTAGTGTCAAACCCGGAGACCCTGTTCTCTGAGTGGAGCTGACATGGCACTGAGACCCTTGCCAACATTCTCAGAGATATTTATTATCTATAGGCCACAAGGTAGCTTAAAGCACCTAGACTCTTTATGGACGGATGATAGGTTCAAGCCCAACAGGCTGTCATTTTGCTGAATGGGTGAAGAGTCCAAAGCACTTAGACTTTTAACCAAAGGGTCACGGGTTTAAGACCCACAGCTTTCAACAAATGCTTTCCTTATCAACAGGGCTGTTAAAGTGGAGATGCATCTAATTGATCACCAAACTTACTTATTTTGGAAAGAAAAGGAAATTTGGGATGTGAGGATAGGCATCCTGACAACCCAGCAGCAGCATCCAGCCGACTGCTCGTACTGTTTTAATGGACTCCATCTTAAAGATCTCTAAGAGGGCCAACAAGGTTTAACCTCTTTCGATCTACAACTGGACACTAGCCTCTGTCCCCTGCGAACTACAAACAGGGTTGGGTAGAAAACCTGCAATCTTTACTGTGAATAGGACCGGGACAATGACTCCCTGAGTCTAAAGTGTCTGTAAGTATTGTAGCAGCCCACCCGCTTTTCCGGTGGATTTGGCAGAGAAATGGTCTGGAGGAGAAGCAGTGAGGAATCCCTGAAGTGACCATGAGTGCCTAATACCTTCCTCCAAGCATCTGTACAACATGCTGTCCAGAAACCCATAAAGCGCGCCCTCTGGCTCCTACCTCAAGAGTCTGGGCATGCGCTCGTCAAAAGGGCTTAGTGGGTACTTGTGGTATACCCAAGGATTTTCACTTATGGGCCTTGTGAAAGGTTGCCTGCGTTCCCTTACATCCTCTACCTGGGACTCTGGCCTGACAGCTGGCCCTAGGCTCCCTGGACCTAGAGAAGCAGAACCTGCTGTGAGAAACATTTTCTTTTCCTTTTGCTTCTGGTCTTATGGGAGCAGATCGGACCTACCTCCTGTCACTTATGATATGGCTGTCTCCAGTTTCTTACCAAACAGAGATCTTCTGCCATAAAGTGCCTCACCAATCTTGTTTTTAGGAAGCAAGACATTGCCCAGGGTCTCAACCATAGGGCCCCTCCTAGACGTGACTGAGTATAGCATCGCCATGGCCAGGCACCTGGTTGAGATTATTGCTGCTTCTGCAATAAAGTGCACAGACACATTCATCTTGGCTAGGGTTTGAATGATATCAGCGTTATGGATTTCCTCTCCAACGGCTGTCTCTATCTCCTGGACCCAAAAAGCACTAGTCACCCAGGTAAGGGCAACTGCCGGATGGCAGACCCCTGTTGGTCGTCTCGTTACTAGGCTACAGTCGCACTTACTGTGGGCATGGATTTCAGTGATGCTATATCTGGTCTCTGACAAGGATAAAACCTGTATAGACAATCAAACGAGAAACTTTCTCTGGACTTTGCCATCCATCTGATTAAATTTCTTCCATAAACGGAGAAGGAATTGCCGTTTTGAGGAAATATGACTTTGTCTTTATACCCATGTAATGGTCTGTATGACCACCTGGATCCACTGTTCCAAGAAGGAAAAAAAAAACTGAAACCAAGCAGCTCCGGGTCTTCCTCTGATGAAGAGGAGCTATTATCTGCAGGCTACCAGGGTAGCCCAAGCCTCAGCCCACAGACACTTACATAATGGCAGATTTCGTTCCTAAAGAGGAAACACTGCAGGGCCCCATCAAGACCCACAGAAGGGGCACCCAGGCTTTTTAGCGCAATTTAGCGGTCCGAGCACTGGGTCTTCGCACTGTGAGAGGTTGGAATTCAGACGGCTACTACACAGAGGCAGAAGTGTGAGTGGTTGATCGCCACATGCCAGCATCTTGCATCATAATTAATAAAGATATTTGGTATTACCTGTTAACTGCAAACTCCTCCGGGCAGCCTTTATTCACCAGCCTATTGGCTACAGGCACTGTGCCACAGGCCCTGCAGGATTCTTGCTGGGGCATTGACGTTGCTCTGGGGAAGAGGCGATAAGACGTCTTCTTTGGAACCTTTTCCCTTGAGTGGGTATGGCATCTGCAGCTACACTCTTATGAAGACCGTCCGCCTTTCCCTGGCTCTTGATTTTTGAGAGCATGAGGTGCTGAAAACACTCAAAGCAATCCGCATAAGGAGGCACTCTTTTCCTGCAAACTTACCAACATGGTGGTCCCGTACCTTTTGAATTTGAGGGTCTTTTTGCATAAGCAGTGACTGACTCATGGCTTTAGGACAGATAGGACTGCCAGCTGAAATGAGGATAGCCAGAAAGGAAAATAGCACTAGAAAGAGAAGGTCTTTCGACATTAAAAAGAGAGGAGAAAAAAAATATATGCCTTCATAACAAACAGAAAATAAACTTTTTTTTTGCCAAAATAAATAAATTTATATATATATATATATATATATATATATATACACACACACACACACATATACACATACATTTCTCCTTTTTTTTTAATTAATGCAATATATATATATATATATATATATATATATATATACATATACATATATACACACACACACATACATTTTTTTTTTGTGTACTACCTGCTGAAATCAGCAGGGGGAGCTTCCCCAGGACTGCATCCCTCATTTCTAGCAACAGTGGGCTTTTGCCCATAAGCAAGATGGCCAGCACAGCCCAATGATGTCATCAAGACGCCCCAGGCAGCATGGTCTAGACACATGGGCAAACAGAACACAAACAAACATGGAGACATGTGAGGCACTCAAAGGAGAAACAGATCAAGGTAAGGGATAATACATATGAGACAGCACAGAATAAAAGGAATAGACAGCCCTGTATGGTGCAAGGAACAAAAAAGGAAAATGAATAAATTAGCTGGCCCTCCCAAGCCTCAGCCCACAGACACTTACATAATGGCAGATTTAGTTCCTAGTGAGGAAACACTGCAGGCTCCAGCAAGACCCACAGAAGGGGCTCCCTAGGTCATGGCGCCTTTAGCAGCCCTCGCCTGGGACCTCGTATTGGGAGAGGCTGAACCCAGCCGGACACTGAACCGAGGCAGAGGTGGGGACATTACTGCTTACTTCATCACTGGTGCGTGGAGGTATGAGGAAAAAAGAAAGAAAGAAAGAATGGGGGGCGCTAACCATGCCTTTTTTTTATGCTATTCACTGGTCCTGAGGGAGTGGTCAAGAGGCGGAGCTCTATCACTAGTATGCTGCCATGTTGGCGTTAGGAAAGAATTTTAATCCAGAAGAAACATACAACCATCAAAATAGACAATTTTTATATACCTTTTTGTTTCTTTAAATGTTCCCTGAAGAAAATGAAACAAAGAAAAATAGAGACCAAAATAATGCAATAATAAACACTTTATTGCAATTTTTTTAATTGTTCGAAAATCAGCCATTACATGATGGAAATATTGTTTGCTCTCACGACCGTGTGTTCGTTTTTCGAAAATGTATTTAAACGATTTATCAACTGGTATATGGCCAGCATAGGTTTTTCTCATTTTGGAGCACAGTCAATCAACTTTAAGGGCTCATACACACGGGCGTTTTTTACAGCCACGGTTTTTAGCAGTTTTACCGCTCTCCATGTTATTCAATGGCCCCATAAAAAACACTGACGTTTTTGAGCGGTAGATGGCGTCGGTTTTAGTGAGCTGAAAGTAAAACCCAGGGCCAGCACGTTCCGGGGCTGTAATGTTTTGATGCCGACGCGGCAAAACGCTCACTAACACCGTACCGACGTTAACCAGCGTTTTTGACACCGGCGTTTTCAGGTTAAAAAATAGCAGAGGAATGTTTTTTTTTTTAAAAACGCCTATTGACGCCACCGCTCACTAATGTGCATTAACGTTCATTAACGCCAATGCAAAATGCCAAAAAAAAACGCAGATTTTTCCCTGACTTCGGGCCCAACGTTTTGCTTATTTTTTTTCATACGCCTGTGTGTATGAGGCCTTAAATTTTAATTTTCTAAGTTGTGTGGTGAAAATGAAAGACAGAAGCTGAATGGTTGCTATGGGCAACATCCCCAGTTGAGATAGAACTTGTCTCAGACACTGCGGCAGGGCGGCCGCTCTGTGCGAGATCACGTACTACTGTAGGGTTGCCACCTTATCCCTTTGAACCCGAACACATAGTAATTACACAGGTTCTCTGGCTGATTAAGGTGGTAATTAAATTCACTTGGTGCCTTATCTGCATTAACTTAGCCTCAGAACCTGTGTAATTCATATGTGTTCGGGTTTAAGGCTGGGTTCACACTTGTCCGACAAACGGACCGACATTGTGAGCACAAGTCGCATTACGTCACAAAATCAATGTTTCCTTATGAGAGCTGTCTTAACTGGTCCGACACAAGTCGGTCCGACTTTGAAAAAGGTTCCTGTACTACTTTGGTCCTACTTCAGCCCATTGAATATCATTGAAGTAGGATCAAAGTTGGATCCTTTTTCTAACCATCCAACTTGTACATCCAACTTGGTGATAACAGCAGCAGTAAAAGGAATTTATCTCACACTGGGATTGTGTCATGTACCTGGTGATGGAGTCTGATTGTGCAGAGGGCAACCTCTCTTACGACCCTGGTTCGGGAACCCCTGGTAGAGCAGACAGGAGATTCCGGACACAGGGGGGCACGAGGGCTGGTGCGGATGCAGATGGTGTTGTAAGGATCCTCCAGGAGCTCATGCAGACAGAAGAGTGGTGATGCAGGCCGGGTCGTTAACAGGCTGGCTGGTGCGGTACAAGGGAGCAAACGGGTCGTCAGGTGCAGGCAGGGTCGTTAACAGGCAGGCAACTGAGGTTCAAGAGGGTCAGGCAGAAGCGTGGTCGTAAACAGGCAGAGGGTCAGTACAGGCAGAGTTCAATCAAGGTCAGGCAAGCCGGGTCACAGATACAGGAAGTCATTTAGCAAACGGGTCACGGGAACACACTGGAACGCTGTAGAATGGACAGCATTTGCTACAGGTTGCACACTGTTTAAATAGAGCTGCCCGGCACCGCCTCCTCCGGGAGCGCGAGGAAACCACAACAAAGTGCAAACAAGTCCTCAGCACAGTCTTCTTCTAACAGATTGTTTTGATTGGTCAAAGGACAAGTCACTATCTAAACGTCGGAGCAAAATCTTATCTTGTTCATTCAAGTCGGATGGAAGTAGGACCAAAGTAGGACAGAAGTAGGACCGATGTTGCAGGGCAAAGTAGAATCAAACGTCTGACCCAGTCTTAAGGGATGTGGTGGCAACTCTACGTACTAGGCACATGATCTGGTACTTCTGGGAAGAACGCGCATCCGCTTATTGGGATTTTTGTAGCAGAATATATATTGGCCTAAATTGATGAAGAAATTTGATTCTTTTTACATTTTTTCATTGGGTATGTTTTATAGAAGAAAGTAAAAAAGTTTGTTTTGTTTACAAAATTGTTGTTTTTTTTTTTTTTGTTTACAGCTCAAAAAAAGGACAAAGATTTTATTTGGGTACAACATCGCATGTCCCCTCAGTTGTCAGTTAAAGTAAAGCAGTGCCAAATCGCAAAAAATGGCCTGGTCATGAAAGGGTTAAACCTTTCGGAGCTGAAGTGGGTATTCCCCTCCAAGTTTATCAAATGCTGAATAGGAGTTGTCAGAGTACACAAATTAAATGGAAAGGTCAACAAACAGGCCAGCAATTTCTACAAGACTGTCATCCAGACTATCCAGCACCATAATGCAATGTGGATTGCATACAACAATCCATATCATCAGAACTACTTTATGCTCATATTTTAGCGCTTTCACCCCCCCTTCTCCGGTACATCTGATCTCCATCTTTTCTCTGTACGTGATATATTTATTAACCTTTCAAATCTCTTATCCTGCACATCAGCACATTCACCTCTTAATTTCCAGTCTCCCAATGTATGTGACCTGTACATTAGCCCTTTCAGCTCAACTGATGTACTGTGTGTAGTGCACCATTACCAAGCTTCATGTTTTAGGCTCCATTCACACCAGGAGTTGTGATTGAACGAACATGCTTTTCGTGTTTAGGGCAGTCCATTAGTATCAATGGGCTGCCCCAATGCACGGAAAAGATGCCTGCACCAGTTTAAAAAATGCATTGCATCAAATTGCATTGTACTGCGGGGTTAGCATAATGCGTGTGGGTGCCATTAAGAATTAATGGCAGAGCTGTGCATCAGCAAAGGGGCAGCAAGTTTTTGTGTGCTGCGTGCGACTCTGTGTTCATTCCTGCAACACGCTGGGCTGGTGTGAATGAAGCTTTAACCACTGCAATACCAGCATGTGTATTCATTTCCAAAATGGGGGGGGTTCGTACTGTCCTGGCATTTTTGTTGCTGTTTATAACAGAACGGGAAAACAGGTTTTTATATTTTTATACAGCAAAAAAATAAAGAACAGTGGCTATTAAAGTGTTTGTCAACTCCAGCCCTCAAGGTGAACCAACGGGTCATGTTTTCAAGATTTCCATTATTTTGGCCAGGTGATTTGATCAGTTTCAGTGCCTTAGTAATTGCCACAGCCATTTCATCTGAGGGAAATCCTGAAAACATGACCTGTTGATGCACCTTGAGGACTGGAGTTGAGAAACACTGGTTATATCATGCCATCAAAAGAAAGCTCTATCTGTTTCAAAAGAATGATATAAAATGTATTTGGGTAGAGTGTTGCTTGACCAAGTAAGGCCACATTCACACTTGAGAATAAGCCTGAAACACATTACATGCGAGAACCCCTGTGGGGCTTCCCGTGATTAACTGCAGGAGACAGCCCTATTGAAAGCAATGGGAGGCTGCTGACTAACGTAGCTAATTGCGGCAATTTGCATATAATTGCTCAAGCAGTGATCACCTACGACTGATTGACCTTGGACCCAGATAGTCTGCATCCAAGGCCAATCACTCACAGGTGATCTCTGCAGGAGCGATTAGCTGTTGGAACCAGAAGCCTTCCTTTGCTTTCAGTGGGGCTGCCTCCCGCAGTTAATCGGCAGGAACCCCCACTGGGGTTCTCGCATGTAATTGGTGCCGGCTCCAGTCACAAGTGTGAATGTGGCCTATTGTCAGTCATACTATCGCAGCACAGAAAACGGAAAAATAGCCTGGAAGGGGTATATACAGTAACAGGCTGGTACTCAAGTGGTTAACGTTGGACACCACTCTACAAGGGGAATTAAATGGAGGAAAACAAAAGCATTTGGACCAGGGACTTATGAATTAGTTCCACCAGAACCCGTGCCTTACTTGAGCAGAATTAATCTGATAAGATTAGCAAACTAAATCCTGTCAAGCGCTGAACATCCATGCTTCCTAGCTTTGGATCATTGTTTGTCTCGTAAATAGTTATGAAATAAAGTTTCTGAAAATATATTATTTTACGCTTGTGTACATAGAGACAGAGCGTGAAAATGGGTATGTTTGGATTAGATATACATTGATAAACCTATTTTAGGTTTTGTTTATAATGCATTTTTATTATTCTAGCCTGAAATGATCAGACAAATCGAAACCAATATTTAATTATTTTTTTGAAGTACAGAGTGTGCTAAAGCAGACCTTGGAAGCGTAAAAGAGAAATCTCATGGCTGATTTTACATACATTTTCAAGGGTGAGACCCTAATGTATCTTCTGGGAAGACATAGTGGCACAATCTCAGAATAATACACAGAAAACCCTGATGTCAGCAAAACCGTTCACTGAGCCTGCAGTAAAAAAAAAAAAAGGGAAGGGTAAAGTAAGAAGCTAAAAGTAGGAAAGGAAGATGAGTAAGGCCTCATGCACACTGGAGGTTATAAAATCATAAAAACGTCAGTAGCTTTG
>BLSH010348794.1:5219-25745 GCA_018402905.1 Glandirana rugosa
GGATTACGTCAACATCAACAAAATTGGTGAAGGAATGGCCCGGTAAAGACTGTGAGGAGAGGATGTACATTTTTAGTAGTAGAAAAACGATCTTTTTATGAGTCTTGGGGGTTTGTAATATATACAAAAAAATCGTCCCTGAGATCCCTTATTTTACCGTTAGTAACGTTGAAAAATATAGTGTGCTATAAACGCGTCCTTAAAAAGTTTGCGCAAAAAAAACCTTTTCTTTGTCAAATCACTTAATTTTTTTATGTTTTGTCATTTCAATCGGGTTAAAAAAACATACAACATTTTCTCCTACAATGCGGCTCATACATATATAATGTTTGGGGGTTCTGAGTATTTTTCTAGCAAAAAGATGATGATTTTTACATGTAGGAGAGGAGTGTCAGAAATGGCCCGGTAAGGAAGTGGTTAAAACAACTACAACTGCATTAGGGCCAGGTTCCTGTTGGTTCTCTGAGGGAGAGTTTATCGTTCTAAAAACAACTACTACTGCATTAGGGCCAAGTTCCTGTTGGTTCTTTGAGGTAGAGTTTATCGTTCTAAAAACAACTACAACTGCATTAGGGCCACTTTACTGTTGGTGATTTGAGGATAGTTTATCGTTCTAAAAACACATACTACTGCATTAGGGCCAGGTTCTTGTTGGTGCTTTGAGGGAGAGATTCTCGTTTTAAAAACTACTACTACTGCATTAGGGCCAGGTTCCGTTTGGTGCTCTGAGGGAGAGTTTATCATTCTAAAAACAACTACTACAGCATTAGGGCCAGGTTCCTGTTGGTGCTCTGAGGGAGAGTTTATCATTCTAAAAACAACTACTACTGCATTACGGTCTTGTTCCTGTTGGTGCTTTGAGGGAGAGTTTATTGTTCTAAAAACAACTACAACTGCATTAGGGCCAGCCTCCTGTTGGTGCTTTGAGGGAGAGTTTATTGTTCTAAATAAAATGACTACTGCATTAGAGCTAGGTTCCTGTTGGTGCTCTGAGGGAGAGTTTATCGTTCTAAAAACAACTACTATTGCATTAGAGCCAGGTTCCTGTTGTTGCTTTGAGGGAGAGTTTATCGTTCTAAAAACAACTACTACTGCATTAGGGCCAGGTTCCTGTTGGTGCTTTGAGGAAGAGATTATCGTTCTAAAAACAACTTCTACTGTAATAGGGCCAGGTTCCGGTTTGTGCTCTGAGGGAGAGTTTATCGTTCTAAAAATAACTACTACTGCATTAGGGCCAGGTTCCTGTTCGTGCTCTGAGGGAGAGTTTATCGTTCTAAAAAGAACTACTACTGCATTAGGACCATTTTCCTGTTGGTGCTTTGAGGGAGAGATTATCGTTCTAAAAACAACTACTACTGCATTAGGACCATTTTCCTGTTGGTGCTTTGAGGGAGAGTTTATCGTTCTAAAAACAACTACTACTGCATTAGGACCATTTTCCTGTTGGTGCTTTGAGGGAGAGATTATCGTTCTTAAAACAACTACTACTGCATTAGGGTAAGGTTCCTGTTGGTGCTTTGAGGAAGAGATTATCGTTCTAAAAACAACTACTACTGCATTAGGGCCAAGTTCCTGTTGGTGCTTTGAAGGAGAGTTTATCATTCTAAAAACAACTACTACTGCATTAGGGCCAGGTTCCCGTTGGTGCTCTGAGGGAGAGTTTATCGTTCTAAAAACAACTACTACTGCATTAGGGCCAAGTTCCTGTTGGTGCTCTGAGGGAGAGTTTATCATTCTAAAAACAACTACTACTGCATTAGGGCAGGGTTCCCGTTGGTGCTCTGAGGGAGAGTTTATCGTTCTAAAAACAACTACTACTGCATTAGGGCCAAGTTCCTGTTGGTGCTCTGAGGGAGAGTTTATCATTCTAAAAACAACTACTACTGCATTAGGACCAAGTTCCTGTTGGTGCTTTGAGGGAGAGTTTATCGTTCTAAAAACAACTACAACTGCATTAGGACCAGGTTCCTGTTGGTGCTTTGAGGATAGTTTATTGTTCTAAAAACGCATACTACTGCATTAGGGCCAGCTTCTTGTTGGTACTTTGAGGGAGAGATTCTTGTTCTAAAAACAACTATTACTGCATTAGGGCCAGGTTCCGGTTGGTGCTCTGAGGGAGAGTATATTGTTCTAAAAACAACTACAACTGCATTAGGGCCAAGTTCCTGTTGTTGCTTTGAGGGAGAGTTTATCGTTCTAAAAACAACTACTACTGCATTGGGGCCAGGTTCTTGTTGGTGCTTTGAGGGAGAGATTCTCGTTATAAAAACAACTACTACTGCATTAGGGCCAGGTTCCTCTTTGTGCTTTGAGGGAGAGTTTATGGTTCTAAAAACAACTACAACTGCATTACGGCCAGGTTCCTGTTGGAGCTTTGAGGGAGAGTTTATCGTTCTAAAAACAACTACTACTGCATTAGGGCCAAGTCCCTGTTGGTGCTTTGAGGGAGAGTTTATCGTTCTAAAAGCAACTACAACTGCATTAGGGCCAGGTTCCTGTTGGTGCTTTCAGGATAGCTTATTGTTCTAAAAACACATACTACTGCATTAGGGCCAGGTTCTTGTTGGTACTTTGAGGGATAGATTCTCGTTCTAAAAACAACTACTACTGCATTATGGCCAGGTTCCTGTTGGTGCTCTGAGGGAGAGTTTATAATTTTAAAAACAACTACTACTGCAATAGGGCCAGGTTCCTGTTTGTGCTCTGAGGGAGAGTTTATCATTCTAAAAACAACTACTACTGCATTAGGGCCAGGTTCCTGTTGGTGCTTTGAGGGAGAGATTATCATTCTAAAAACACATACTACTGCATTAGGGCCAGGTTCCTGTTGGTGCTCTGAGGGAGAGTTTATCGTTCTAAAAACAACTACAACTGCATTAGGGCCAGGTTCCTGTTGGTGCTTAGAGGAAGAGATTATAGTTCTAAAAACAACTACTACTGCATTAGGGCCAGGTTCCTGTTGGTGCTTTGAGGGAGAGTTTATCGTTCTAAAAACAACTACTACTGCATTAGGGCCAGGTTCCGGTTGGTGCTCTGAGGGAGAGTTTATCGTTCTAAAAACAACTACTACCGCATTAGAGCCAGTTTCCTGTTGGTGCTCTGAGGGAGAGTTTATTGTTCTAAAAACAACTACCAGTGCATTAGGGCCAGGTTCCTGTTGGTGCTTTGAGGGAGAGATTATTATTCTAAAAACAACTACTACTGCATTAGGGCCAGGTTCCTGTTGGTGCTCTGAGGGAGAGTTTATCGTTCTAAAAACAACTACAAGTGCATTAGGGCCAGGTTCCTGTTGGTGCTTTGAGGAAGAGATTATAGTTCTAAAAACAACTACTACTGCATTAGGGCCAGGTTCCTGTTGGTGCTTTGAGGGAGAGTTTATCATTCTAAAAACAACTACTACTGCATTAGGGCCAGGTTCCGGTTGGTGCTCTGAGGGAGAGTTTATCATTCTAAAAACAGCTACTACCGCATTAGGGCCAGGTTCCTTTTGGTGCTCTGAGGGAGAGTTTATCGTTCCAAAAACAACTACTACTGCATTAGGGCAAAGTTCCTGTTGGTGCTTTGAGGGGGAGTTTATCCTTCTAAAAACAACTACTACTGCATTAGGGCCAGGTTCCTGTTGGTGCTTTGAGGATAGTTTATTGTTCTAAAAACACATACTACTGCATTAGGGTCAGGTTCCTTTTGGTGCTTTAAGGGAGATATTATCGTTTTAAAAACTACTACTACTGCATTAGGGCCAGGTTCCGTTTGGTGCTTTGAGGGAGAGTTTATTGTTCTAAATAAAATGACTACTGCATTACGGCCAGGTTACGGTTGGTGCTTTGAGGGAGAGTTTATCATTCTAAAACAACTACTACTGCATTAGGGCTAGGTTCCTGTTGGTGCTCTGAGGGAGAGTTTATCGTTCTAAAAATAACTACTACTGCATTAGGGCCAGGTTCCTGTTGGTGCTCTGAGGGAAAGTTTATCATTCTAAAAACAACTACTACTGCATTAGGGCCTTGTTCCTGTTGGTGCTTAGAGGGAGAGTTTATCGTTCTAAAATCAACTACCACTGCATTACGGCCAGGTTCCGGTTTGTGCTCTGAGGGAGAGTTTATCATTCTAAAAACAACTACTACTGCATTAAGGCCACATTCCTGTTGGCGCTTTGAGGGAGAGATTATCTTTCTAAAAACAACTATTTTTTTTTTCCAAAACAGTTTATTGAGAAATTACAAAGCACGTTACATGGAAAAAAAGAACTACATGCCATACAATACATAACAAGTAGAGTACATTCAATAGAGAAAGTCCAAACAGTAAGCAAGGACAACCGTAGTTTAATTGTGTAAGGGAGGGGGTGGGATAGGATGGGGGCAGGTAATGGACGGGTGGGGAAGGGGGACTTGAGATCAACCAACAGCATCAATAGTGGTTATTTATCTAAGAGGGTTTTACGCCATCTCTACAGCATAGAGAAAGGGTGGGGGATCACACCCACCCCCCCACCCCAGTGGGAGCCCAGGGGCAAGGGGCAACCCGCCTATGTTCATTTTATTTTATTCTATTCCCTCTCACCTCCATCCCGAAGGAGTTTTATTGAGGAGACAAGCGAGCAAATAGAAAGCCCCGAGTAAGCATAAAGAAACAGCATACAAAGGTCTGCATTAACATGGCAAGTACTCTACATGGAGAGAGGCTACAAAGTATTTTGAAAGCCGCCCGGGAACACATGGCTGCATGCAATTCATGTATCAAGTTAATGGAGAGAGAATGGGCGTTCATTATAGGGTTGTAGACCAAAAAGGTCATTATCCGTTGAGTAGTGAGCCTTAGTAAAAGGTAAAGGTATAGAGTCTGATGTAACAGAGGGTGCGGGACCAGCCCGCACACCCTAGTATTCTCTTGGGAGTGTTAGGGGTGGAACAGAAGAGGCAGGGAGAGGGGGGAAGGAGAGGGATAAGAAGGGGAGCAGGAGAGGAAGAAAAAAAAAAAAAACAACTTTAACGTCTTTGCTGAGTGCATTTGTTTTGCAAAAGCCAAGTGAAGGCTCGGTTATAGAGCCCAATAATTTCTTTATGGGGGTGGGTTCCTCATGGGTGGCCCAATGATTGGATGTGTTTTGAAGATGCGCGAAAGTGAAACCAGCAGGCCCATTTTTTGGTGAATTTGGAGGGGGTGTCTTGGGCGATCGCTATAAGCTCTTCCATCTCCGCAATTTTGTCTATTCTTAGGTACCAGTCTTTGAGAGCTGGAGGTGTTGTGGTACCCCAAAATTTGGGGATGCATAGTTTTGCTGCATTGAGTAAAGACATGTTAAGCGATTTGAAGTATGACCTTTCGGTGTTAATGTGGTGGTGTAAAAGGAGGTTTGCAGGTGTAAGATCAAGGGAGGTGGTGGTGATTTCCACAGTTTTTTGGTGTACCGCCTTCCAGAACTCCACTATGCGGGGGCATTTCCACCAGATGTGGAAGAGGTCGCCTCTCCCACGTCGGCATCTCCAGCAGCGGTCTGAGGTTGCAGCGTTGAAAGTGTGAAGGAGTGCCGGTGAGCTGGGTGAGTAATTTGTAATTATTTTCCTGTATAGCCACATTGATAGATCCTTTGTGGATACATTTATGTATGTTCTCCCACTGGGTTTCAGATATTTCCAGGCCGAGGTCTCTGGCCCAGATGGCACATGTCCTACCCTCACCAGCATTTGTGTTGTGCCCTAGCATACTGTATAGCAAGGATATTACGTGTCGTTGTGGGGTTTGGCTGAGGCAGAGAGACTCAAAGGGAGTCAGTGGCGCAGAAATATCGTGTGTTTTTTTAATTGAGTGAATAAAGTGATGGATTTGCCGATAGTCCCAGAAAAGACTCTATGGGCAGTACATTTGGCATTGAAGTCTTCGAAGGACGGTAGCTTACCATCTTGTAGTAAGTGGGCGAATCTAAGACCAATGTCGGGTTGATCTGAGGAGCAAGGGTGGTTGGACAATCCCGGGGGGAAGTCCGGGTTGCCGAGTAGGGGGGTCATGGGGCCTGGTGCCTTTGAAAGTCGGTATTTGTTGCAAGCTTCCTTAAAGCACTGGAGGGTAGAGCCGATACATGGGTGGTCCTGTAATACATGGCGGTTGTAATGGCAACCGACCCAGGGTGTGCCACATAGAGGTAGCTGCGAGAGGGATTTTTCTAAATTGACCCAGTCTTTGTTGTTTTTATATGTAGGTGCCAGTCAACGATCCTCTGAAGGTGGCAGGAGATGCAGTATTGATAAAAGTCAGGGAGGCCTATGCCCCCTTTATGTTTAGGCCTGGTGAGCTGGGTAAAGCTTATTCTAGGTTTCTTCTGATTCCAAAGAAATGATGTGCAGAGGGTTCTTATGGTTTTGAAAATGTTTTTGCGGATAGCGATGGGTACAGTTTGGAAAACGTATAAGATACGTGGGAGGACAGTCATTTTAATGATTGCCGCTCGCCCAAACCAGGAGAAATGTGCTTTATTCCAACTAATGAGGTCATTCCCTATAGTCTTTAATAGGTGAGCGAGATTTATGTTGTAAAGGTCTCTGAGGCAAGCCGGAAGTTGGATGCCCAGGTAGGTTATCGCCTCCTTACGCCAGGTGAAGGGGAAGTTTTCTGAGCAGGACTGCACTGCGGTGGTTGGAAGTGAGATATTCATTGCCTCGGATTTGTGATAGTTTATTTTAAAGTGAGCTATAAATTGAAATAGCTGAAGGTCTTTCAGGAGGTTGGGTAAGGTGGTAAGGGGCTTGGTCAGGAAAAGCAATACGTCATCAGCGAAGGCTGCCACTTTGTACTGTTTGGCTCCGATTAGTACTCCTTTTATACTAGGGTTCTCCCGTAAGCATCTCAAAAATGGTTATAGGGTTAAGACAAATAGTAAAGGGGAAAGAGGGCAGCCTTGGCGTGTGCCATTGGAGATTGAAAAGGCGTCTGACAGGAGGCCATTGGCCTGGACCCTAACGGTGGGTCCACTGTAAAGGGCCATTATAAGTTGAGTTAGATGTTCACCAAAGCCCAGGGTCTTAAGGACCGCCTCCAAGTAGTCCCATGCTAACCTGTCAAACGCCTTTTCAGCGTCAAGAGAGAGAAAGAAGCCTTCTTGTTTTGATTTTGTGAGATGGTAGTGGATGTTAAGAGCTTTGAGGGTATTGTCTCTGGCTTCTCTGCCAGGGACAAATCCTACTTGATCAATGTCGATGAGGTGGGGCAAAAAGGGGAGGATCCGATTTTCCAAAATTTTAGCGTAGATTTTTAAGTCAGTGTTCAGGAGGGAAATTGGGCGGTAATTGGAAGCTAGTGTAGGGTCTTTCCCTTCTTTGGGGATTACGGAGATGTGTGCGGCAAGAGCCGATGCGTGGGAGACGTTAGGGTCTGGGAGCTGATCGTATGCCCTTAAGAATTGGTTCCAGCAGGGAGTCGGAGAAAGATCTATAGTAGGCCAGTGGGAAGCCGTCAGAGCCGGGGCATTTGCCTGGTTTCATTTGTTTGAGTACGGTCCTGAATTCGTCAGCTGTTAGCAGACCATCTATGTCCTTGGCTTGTTGTGGAGATAGAAGTGTGGGGCTGAATTGTCTGAGGTAATCTTCGATTATCTCCCGTCGAGATCTAATTTCGCCTGGGGGCCTATGTTCGGGTCTCAGATTATATAGGTCAGAGTAAAATTTTGCGAAGTGGTTCGCAATGTCGGTGTTAGTAGAGATTTTTTGCCCAGAGGGTGTATGTACAGAATGAATGGTAGAGTTGACCTTTTTGGATTGGATCGCCCTAGCCAGGTATTTACCGCATTTATTGTTTTGCTCGTAGAAATTTTTTTGTGCTAGGATAAATTTTTTCCGAACTTTCCGGCCTAATTCCTCTTTAAGACGGGAGCGTAGTTGTTCCAGTTCACTCAGTGTCTGTTGGGCTCTATTTAATTTGTGTGCGCGTTCCAATGTGTGTATTTGTGACAGAAGCCTATTCATGAGTTCATGAGTGAGTTTTTTACGTGTTGCTGCCATTTTAAGTAATAGGCCTCTGACTACACACTTATGTGCTTGCCATTGGGACATAGGGCCCACGTCTGGAGTGTTATTGAAGTCAAAGAACTCTTTAATCTGTTTGTCGACTGCATCTGCTCGTGCTAGGTCTGTCAGTAGTGATGTGTCGAGCCTCCAGGTTTTAGTGACGGGAGGTTTTTCAGTCCAAGATAGGGTGGTAGTTATCGGGTGGTGATCAGAACAGGGGTTCAATACTAGCTTTAGAGAGTATTGGCAGGTCTTTTTGGGAGATAAAAAAGTAGTCAATTCTGGAGTACTTCTTATGGGGCGATGAGTAGAAAGTGTAATCTTTGACCCCTGGATTCAAAGTACGCCAGGTGTCGTGTAGAAGGAGGTGTTGGAGTTGAAGTTTGATTTGTCGGAGAGCTCTGATGGGTGTGGAGGAAGACCCTGTGGAGGTGTCTTCTACAGGGTTCAAAGGGAAACTGAAGTCCCCTCCCAGGAGGAGGATTCCCGAGTGAAAGGGTGTCAGTCTGTCTATTGTTGACCAAAAGAAGGTTGTCTGGGCGGAGTTAGGGCTGTAGATATTGGCGATTGTCAGTGGTCGACCCCACAAAGTTCCTTTCAGAAAGAGGAATCGGCCATGCTCATCAGCTAGTGTGTCTGTGATTATAAAGGGTGTCTGTTTGGAGATGAGTATGGAGACTCCTTTAGTTTTTGCCAGGTCATTGGTTGCATGGAAGGATGTGGGGAAGGCATGGTTAGATAGTTTTGGGATGTGGCCTGTTTTGAAGTGAGTTTCTTGAATAAGGGCAAAATCTGCTTTAATTTTGTGCAGTTATAGGAGTAGTTGTGACCTGTTTTCTGGGATGTTGAGGCCTTTCGCATTCAATGAAACAAATTTGATGTGTGCGTTGTTGGGAAGTTTATCTTTGGCTGACATTATCAATTAGATGCTGTTAAGGAAAAAAAAAAAAAAACAAAGGAGGGAGGGTGGGGAAGGAGAGGGGGAAAGGCAAAGAGAGGAGGAGATGTGATACAGAGAGTCTGGAAGTTTCGTGAGGTCGTTATGGGGAATAGATACCCGACAGTAGGGATAGTCCTGCTATCCTACTATAATAGATAGGGTGTGTCGGGGGTAGTCAGTGAAGTTCAGAGGACTTCACTGTGGCGAGTCATGGAAGGGCGAGAGTGGGAGTTACTGTGAGTAATGTGGGTGAGAGATGTATTCAGTGGGTCAAATGATCCTCCACAAGTCGGCTGAGTAAACATTGCTGAGCACAGTGAGGGTACCATGAGCAATTTGTGGAGTTAATGGCTTAGGGCAGTCAATATTACCAAGATATTACAAGGTAATGGGTGTGAAGCTGGATTTTCCCAGATCTTCCTGAGTGCTGAGAGGTATCTGCAAAAATTGGAATGTGTCGGCGGTGTGGGGGTTTAAATCCCCCCTTAAAAATGGACATGGCTAGACGGTGAAGGGCTACGGTTGTGATGAGGGGAGATAGCAGGGAGGCCAGCTCGCTACCCGGCAGGCGGGTAGAATCTATACTACTGATAAACGTTGGGTTTTGCACTACATACGTGGGCCACAGGGTGTGACTGTGCTTACTGTGTTTCACAAGATTAACCGAAATGGAGGGGTGAGTGTCTGTGTTAGGGCTATGCTGGTATGGTGTTATCTCTTCCTTAGCATGAGCGGGTTTGAGAGGGTAGGAAGCTAGATCTCTAAAAGGATCTGGACACGCGAGTTTGTAGTTGTGAAGGTAATTAGGTGGAAGTCTAAGCATATGATAGATGCCCAGAGTCCGTATCTGGTTATGGAACTTTCTCAAGGTAAAACTGATGAAGACCCGGCCTCCTGGGTTTTTGCCCTTTATTGCTGTGGGGGCCCGTCTACCTCAATGGGGAGGGGGTACATGGGGGGTCTCAATGTTACAGCGGATATATGAGCGATCTGCTTACTTAGCAGGGATTGAATAGACCGCTTAGTACTGTTAGGCTAGTTGCGTCACTAAACTGAAAGGTAACATTTGCGAATAATAGGGGGAAGGAAGCCGGGTCTTAACCAGTTGCATAGAACGGATATGAGAATATGGGGCCAAACCCTAAGAAGACAGTATGCATAAAACCCTATTCAGAGCAAAAATGAATTCGTATTGGAAGTATCACAGTATTCCCAAAGCTCCTGGGTAGCCTCGCCATCTGACAGGAAGGCAGCGTAGAAGCGCTGGGGGCTCATAGGCATCTTGAATTAAGTTTACTTGCGTGTCTGCAACTCCAGGAGAGTTAGGGCTGTGCACCTTGATTACAATGCGGAACACTTAAAACTTTGCAAAACTGTGGTAAACTAGAAAACCGAAACTTTTAAACATTAACTTGCCAACCTGTTACTGGTGTAGGACCCGACACTTCCCATAGCCTCCCTCCAACGGTACAGAGGATCGACAGCTTGGGATAGCTCAGGTTTAGGTGGGGGGGGGCGGCTACATGTGTGCGGTAAGGAAGTAGTGCAATTGAAGTATTGTAATATAAGGTGTAGCTATTTGACCGAAGGACTGGACAATCCTTGTAAACACGTGGCAAGGATAGGCGATGGAGGTAGCAGTCCCACACCAGCGTACGATACGTATAAAGCCCCTAAGCGGAAGGGTATGTAAATAATATAGGATACAGTCTGAATATCATAACGATACTATGCATGGCCCAAATACTTGCCCAGAGGCCTAAAGGTGGGTAGAGTAAGTTCAATTCAAGGAAGATATGGGGCACGGTGGAATAAGCGGAAGTTAGTCTCTTCTAGGCCGTCTGTGGACCGGGGATGCTGGGATGCTGTCACCTCCAGGGATTCGTCTGTTGGCTGGTGGTGGAGAGTTGCGCGCTAATAGCCGCCTTCTGCACGGAGGGGCCGCGTGGCCTGGATGTTGGAACTCCATTGGTTCTTCCCTATTTTGTGCCGTGAGACTTGGATCTTGGTGCCAGTTTGGAATATCAATGAACGGGATGTTAAGGCTTTCACAGAAGCGCTCCTTCTCTTCAGGGACACGCAACAGAGCCGCATGGCCCGGGGGCCGGCAGAGAGACAAAAGGGAAACTTCCACCTGTATGGGATGTTTCTTTCCCAGAGCACATCCAACAATGGGCGGAGATTTTTGCATTTTAGTAAGGTGATAGGTCTTGGTATAGCTTGATTTCTGTGCCATTGTGGAGGACTCTGTCTCTAAACCGAGCTTTACGCAGGATCTCCTCCTTGAGTTGGAAATGTATTAATTATAAATTATTAATGTGGCCAATAACGTCTCTGGGGGGGTCCGTGTCTCTGCGTCTCTGCCTGAGGGCTCGGTGTAGGCGGTCCATTTCAATTGGTGTCTCAAGGAGTCTTTCCAGTAGCTCATTAAATATGGATGAAACAGCTTGGGTGAGCTGAGTAGAATCTACTGCTTCTGGGAGGCCCCTAATCCTGATATTATGTCTGCGATTTCTGTTCTCAAGGTCCTCAAGATGTCGCTGCACGTCTCTTAGTTGTAAGGAGCGGGCGTTGAGGGCTTGTTGAGCTTCCTGAATGTCCGCGTCATGGCAGTCAGTAAGATCTTCCACCTCCTCTAGTCTGGATGTCATCACTTGCATATCTTTGTGTAAATCAGAGACCGCCGCAAAGAGGGAGTCTTTAATATCCGTGGCTACTGCCTTCAAGTCTGCAAGACTTAGAGAGCGCTCGTGATCAGCCGGAGAGGCAGGGGACACTGCACGCGGCAATCTGGGAGGGCTCTTGCTGGGTTGCATATCGGCTCCTGAGGCCTGGCTGGGAGAGGGTGCGTCCCGGGGTTGAGAGCGGAACAGTTTGTGAAAACCTCTGGATGCCTGAGAGAAGGGAGCCCGTGGTGAGCGAGAGCGGGAGGTAGAGGGACTACGGTCTGATTTGCCCATATCAGTCGTGTAGGTAACCCTCTTGAAGCAGATAGTAGCCGGCTTGTGGCGGAGTGGGGGGGGCTTAGGCAGCCTTCATATTCAGTGCATGAGTTTAGGAAATTGTTGTTGACGTGAGGAGGGGGGTTGCTTGAGGGGTATTGGGTGTGCCAATATGGCCGCCGAACCTAGGCCTTGATGCCTAAATTCTTGCTGTGGAAGGCTTGGACTACACAGAGAGTCTAGACTGGGGCTAGTGCAGTTCAGAAGGAGAGCTTTGTTTGGGTCAGGCTGCTCTTCTGGGTGACCCAGAGGGTGTAGGGAGTCCCAAGATGGCGTCTTCCGTAGGCCGCAGCGAGACCGCGGCCTTGCGTGAATTTTGTGTCCGCTCGTGTGGCGGAGGACTCAGGGGAAGAATGGCGGCACCGAGAGGGGTGCTTTTTGCTGCTTAGTGCCCAGGGGTCACTGCTGATGGGCTCCGAGGTGCTGATGGGGTCAGATGGCTCCCGGTAAGTGAGGACGGTGATGGGCCTAGGCCGGCTTGAAACCCCCTCATGGTCGCGGTTCTTCTACCGCACAATAAACGTATCAGGGGGTAGCCTGGGATGAGGGGAAGGTGTCTGGGGTGCGTGTGGTTCTCACCCGGTATCTGATGTGCAGGATTCCTGAGGATGGTGGACATCAGAGACGGAGCTCCCTAGAAGTGCGGCCGTTCCCCTTCACGCCAAGCCACGCCTCTCCCTAAAAACAACTATTACTGCATTAGGACCAGGTTCCAGTTTGTGCTCTGAGGGAGAGTTTATCGTTCTAAAAACAACTACTACTGCATTAGGGCCTTGTTCCTGTTGGTGCTTTGAGGGAGAGCTTATTGTTCTAAAAACAATTACTACTGCAATAGGGCCAGGTTCCTGTTGGTGCTTTGAGGGAGAGATTATTGTTCTAAAAAACAACTACTACTGCAATAGGGCCAGGTTCCTGTTGGTGCTCTGAAGGAGAGTTTATCATTCTAAAAACAACTACTACTGCATTAGGGTCTTGTTCCTGTTGGTGCTTTGAGGAAGAGTTTATCGTTCTAAAAACAACTACTACTGCAATAGGGCCAGGTTCCTGTTGGTGTTTTGAGGGAGAGATTATTGTTCTAAAAACAACTACTACTTCAGTAGTGCCAGGTTCCTGTTGGTGCTCTGAGGGAGAGTTTATCGTTATAAAGCCATTTCCTACTGCATTAGGGAAAGGTTCCTGTTGGTGCTGTGAGGGGGAGATTATTGTTCTAAAATCATCTCATACTGAGAGCGGTGCATTTCTTGCACAAAAAAAAAAGTGCATCTACAATTTTCTTTTGTTAAAAAAAAAATAAGAATAATAATTTATTGTAAACAGGTGAAACCTAAATGAAATCCTGCCCTTAATAGGTGTCCACAGTCCGCGCCTATATTCAATTAACTGAATTAATTAGACTCCTGTGGGATTACAGTGCAAGTGAGCAAAAAGCGCATTCGGCTAGTGCATGAAGAGTGCCTAGCCACGGTACAGGGTAAGGGTCCATCTATTCACTGTCCGAGCACCTGCATGCAATCTCACGGGGTGAAAAGTAAAGGACTGAACATTTGTCATCAGATGATATACCCATGTTAAAAGAAAAGGATATATGCTATTTGAAGAGTGTTTCCATCACGGCACCCACTGTTCTTTTGACTGGACTAGTTGTTTCTTATTTATGATCTCTTGTTTATATCTATATTAGGTTTCTTGTGGTTACCATATATCCTTGCGCAAGGGTTAATACCCCTGTGAGACATCATATGTCCTAGCTCCGCTTATGCCTTTACATGTGCCTTTCCAGTTAATAATAATTTATTATTCTTTTTTTTTAGTATTAATAAATAGTGTTACATAGTACATTTGTGTCCAGAATGAGTAGAGCGTCAAATAAGGGACGTGGTGGTGGTCGTGGTGCTGCTGGTGTTGGTGTTGTTGCTGAAGCTTCTGTTGCAAGTTGAGGACGTGGTCGATCTGTGCCAGCTACATGCACAAGTGAAACACCATCCTCAGTTAGCTGACAGAACCTTCAACGGGATATGGTAGGCCCGAATGTCGCTCAACGAATGGTGAGGCCAGAACAAGTACAGGCGATAGTAGATTGGGTGGCTGACAATGCCTCCAGTTCCTTCACATTGTCTCCCACCCGGTCCCTTGATGAAAGCTCAGAGTTGGCACCTGAACCCCATGGCCATCTGTCTTTCACCTCAGCCCCTTGTAAATCAGCCAAGCAGTCTGAGCCCCAAGTCATGCAGCAGTCTCTTATGCTTTTTGATGACTCTGCTGCTGTGCTTTCTGTGGGCTATCCACATAGCCCTGGGTCAGAAGTGGAAGACATTGAGTGCACTGATGCCCAACCAATTCTGGTTCAGGATGAGGACATGGAAACACCATGGCAGCATGTCTGTGATGATGATGACGAAACACAGGTGCCAACTGCTGCGGCTTTCCTCAGTGTGCAGACTGACAAGGAGGGCAGTGGTGAAGGGTGGGTGGAAGATGATGTGGAGGATGATGAGGTCCTAGACCCCACATGGAATGAAGGTCATGCAAATGACGTGTGCAGTTTGGAGGAAGAGGTGGTGGTCGCACAGAGGCACCAGCACAGCAAAAGAGGAAGCAGTTTGCAAAAGCGGAGCGAGCATCCCCTAGACAGTAGGCCTGCTACTACCCACCGCACCCAGGGACCTAGCACACCAAAGGCAGCTTAAAGGCGTTCCCTGGCGTGGCAGTTCTTCAGACAATGTGCTGACTACAAGACACAAGTGGTTTTCACACTGCAATGAGAGGCTGAAGCGAGGCACAAATGTTCTAAACCTGAGCACAACCTCCATGACCAGCATCTAAATACAAAGCTGCTGCCTCGGCCTCTTCCTCCACCTCTACAGTGACAGTGTCACCTGCCACCCAGCAAACAGAGCATGTGACAGCAACGCCACCATGTCCGCCACCGTCCCCAAGCATTTCCACACGGTCCCATGGAAGCTTACAGCTCTCAATCTCCCAAACACTGGAGAGAAAGAGGGAGTACCCCCCTACCCACCCGCGATCCCTGGCCCTGAATGCCAGCATTTCAAAAATCCTGGCCTTTGAAATGCTGTCATTCCGTCTGGTGGACACGGACAGTTTTAAAAACCTGATGGCGGTGGCTGTCCCACAGTACGTGGTTCCCAGCCGCCACTACTTTTCCAGGCGAGCCATCCCTTCCTTGCACAAACAAGTCGGGGACAAGATCAAGTTTGCACTGCACAATGCCATCTGTGGCAAGGTCCACATAACCACTGATACGTGGACCAGTAAGCACGGGCAGGGAAGCTATATTTCGCTAACTGCACACTGGGCAAAGGTAGTAGCGAGTGGGCCTGAGGTGGCTAGCCACTTGGCGCATGTCCTTCCGCCACCGAGGATTGCAGGGCATTTCTCTTTGCCTCCTGTTGCCTCCTCCTCCTACTGCGCTTCCTCCTCCTCCTCCTCTACCACCTCCTCATCTGCGTAACACCTTCACCACCAACTTCAGCACATCCAGGGGGAAACGACAGCAGGCTTATTAAAAACTCATATGTTTGGGGGATAAACCCCACACTGCGCAGGAGCTGTGGACGAGCATTGAACAACAGACTGATGAATGGTTGTTGCCACTGAGCCTCAAGCCTGGCCTGGTGGTGTGCGATAATGGGTGAAATCTAGCAGCTCTGGGCCTAGCCGGTTTGACGCACATCCCTTGCCTGGAGCATATGCTGAATTTGGTGGTGCAGAAATTTCTAAAAAACTACCCGGATATGTCAGAGCTGCTGCAGAAAGTGTGGGCCATCTGTGCGCGCTTTCGGCATTCTCACCCTGCTGCTGCTCGCCTGTCTGCGCTGCAGCGGAACTTCGGCTTTCCCACTCACCGCCTCCTATGCGACGTGCCCACAAGGTGGAACTTCGCCTTGCACATGCTGGAGAGACTATGCAAGGACTCTGTGGAACAGCACCACTTCACCTCCAAGGAGTGGGCCTTCATGCGAGACCTGTGTAGCATATTGTGGTGTTTCGAGTACTCCACCAACATGGTCAGTGCCGATGACGCTGTTCTCAGCGTTACTATACCACTTCTATGTCTCCTTGAAAAAACACTTTGGGCCATGATGGAAGAGGATGTGGCACAGGAGGAGGAGGAAGAGGGGTCATTTACATGGTTATCAGGCCAGTCATTCACAAGTGGCTCGGAGGGTGGGTTCCTGCAACAGCATAGGCCAGGTCAAAAATTTTCAAGCCAGGGGACAGTTCTGGAGGATGAGGAGGACGAGGATGATGATGAGGAGAAGGAGGAGGAACCGTGTTCACAGCAGGGTGGCACCCAATGCAGCTAGTGGGCATCACTGGAGCGTGGCTGGGGGGATACGGAGTACACAGATGATACACCTCCCACAGAGGACAGCTTGTCTTGGCCTCTGGGCAGCCTGGCACACATGAGCGACTACATGCTGGAGTGCCTGCTCAATGACTTGCCCACATTTTAACTTGTGCTGATTAGTGGGTGGCCACCCTGCTGGATCCCCGATACAAGGACAACGTGCCGTCCTTAATTCCCTCACTGGAGCGTGATCGGAAGATGCGCGACTACAAGCACACTCTGGTAGACGCGCTGCTGAGGACATTCCCAAATAACACCAGGGCTCAGTGGAAGCACAATGTGAAGGCAGAGGAGGAGGAGGAGGAAGAGGTCACCAATGCAGCTGTGGCACCGCCAGCACCTCAGAAGGCATGGTTAGCATGGCCCAAATGTGGAAAAGCTTTGTCAGAAGCACACCACCATAAACAGCACCACCAGCTGATAGGCAACGTCTTAGCAGGAGGCAGCATTTCAGCAACATGGTGGAACAGTATGTGTGCACACGCCTACACATACTGACTGATGGGTCTGCCCCATTCAACTTCTGGGTTTCCAAATTGGCCACATGGCCTGAGCTTGCCCTTTATGCCTTGGAGGTTCTGGCCTGCCCTGCAGCCAGTGTATTGTCTGAACGTGTGTTTAGTACGGCAGGGGGCGTTATCACAGACAAGCGCAGCCGCCTGTCCACAGCCAATGTGGACATGCTAACCTTTATTAAAATGAACCAGGCATGGATCCCACAAGACTTGTATGTACCTTGTGCAGAATAGACATTTAGACTGGCCTCACACAGCCATTGGTATCCTTGTTTTTTTTTGAATATGTCTCAAAAGTTTGGGGGCTACCCCAATACTAAAAAAACCCCAAACAAACAAAAAACAGTGTTGGCTACCTCCTCCTCCTCTTCCTCCTCCTTCTCCTCCACCACTGCCACTTCCGCCTACACTGCCATGGTCACGGCCTAGTCAACCTCTAGGCTCCTACTCCACGTCCACCACCTTCTCCCATTTTTATTTTTTTTAGGTGATTTTAAGTTGTTTCCCTATCCACCTTTGTTTGCAGGGCACTTCTCCCACTCTTACCCCCATTTTGCTTCCTTCTACTGCCTTCTAGCCCTTTCCATTACTTTTTTACAGTGATTTTTGTCCCCAAAAGTTTGGGTCACCATTGACTTCAATGGGGGTTCGGTGTCCGGGGTCAAGTTCGGATCGAGTTTGGTACCGAACCTGAACGGTTTCACGAGGTTCTGCCAAACCCGATGAACTCAAACATCCAGGTGTCCGCTCAACTCTAGTTTTAATAAGGAGCCAGCTGTGTGTGACAAAGATGATATGAAGGATAGGACATGCTTAATGTCACCTTTGGTTGCTCCGGGGCATGAGGCTAGAAGCCTGCAGTAGGTGTTCCAAGCACTGCGATAGGCCTTCAGTGTGTTGTGGGACAACAAGTGGTTAACGAGCTGGGTCGCATCGAGAAGGTGAGGTTTTAATCCATTGTCAGCTGTGACCAAGGTGGTATGGGAGTAGTCGTTGGGCCAGCTCCAGGTTTCTGCTGAAAGAATAAAATTACATTGAAGTGGGACAGTGCGTCTGCTGCAACGTTGTACTTGTCTGGAATATTCATGCAGTATTGATGCTGCAGGGATGACTGCACCAGCCTGCATAGGAAAGACCCATTGGGGAGCAACTTGGACCTATCTTTGTTTATAATTTCAGCCATAGCCTAGTTGTCTCTGATGAAGACCACCATTTGTCCTGTCTAGGTATGGCACCAGAGATGAGCTGCTGCCACAATTGGATGGGGTTACAAAAGGGAAATGAAAAACCGGGGATCCAAATAATTTCTGGTGGCCATGGCCCTGATGGCCAAAAATTACAGCAAAACCTGTGGCCTCTGTATCTACGTAGGGAATGTGAGGCTAACAGAATAAACATGGATATGCTGTTTCCAGTTTGCAAGGAGTTTGTCCCACATTGTCAAATCCACTATGCTGCTGGGTTCAGCCTGAGAACTTGATCGAGGTCTTGTACCTAAGAGAGGAAAACCAAGAGGTGTTCAATGAAGGAGCGCCCCTGAGGGATAACTCTCTTAGCAAAATTAAGCATCCCTAATAGGAATCGTGGCTGTCTCTTACTATGCTCTGTGAGTAAAGGCGTGACTGACCAACCTGATTCGGGCCAATTAAAACAAGGGGGTGCATGTGTTAAGAGGAGTCGTAGCCATAGGATAGTGAGTGGAGTGGGATACGTTTTTTTCCCCTTTTTTCTTTTTTTTTCTGCAGAGAAAGACAGACAAGAAAATGTGAGTGGCCAAGTAGACTACCACTGGAGATTATGATTATGAGTAGCCATTGAGCTTGTGGCAGAACCTCGGCGGGAGGGGGGGGCACATCACGGAAGCTTGTGGTGCCTGTGGATGGGGAATGAGTGGTGACATGAGAGTGTGGCAGGGACCTCACGGGGGAGGCTGTGCTGCAGGGCTCATGGTGACATGGGATGTGTAATGAGTGGAATGCATGGTCCATGTGGCGACTGAGAGCTAGGGCGGGCCATGTGTGGGTGGTTTAATCCCCAGAGGCATCTGTATATATATATTTTTTTTTTTTCTGCTTTTTTTTTTCTTTTTTTCTGTTTTTTTTTTAACGCATGTGGGTACTAAGCTGCTGGCTGCAACTAGAACCTGGTGCTAAGCAATAGTGAATGTGCTTGCTAGAAGCTATGCTGAGATGCATACTTGCAATGATTGCAAGAAGTTATGCTGTATGTGTGCTTGCAACGATTGCAAGAAGTTATGATGTATGCGCGCTTGCAACGATTGCAAGAAATTATGCTTGTGTCACTGAAGATGTATTTGTAGTGACTGTGATAAGTTGTATTTCAGCATCAGTGCCTGCAATGATTGCAAAGATGTAGTTAAGTTGGAAACATGCTTGCAACGATTGCAAGAGTCTCAACGATTGTAAGAGTCTCAGTGATTGCAAGAAAAACCTACTGATAGGCGAAAAGAGAAAAGGATAGCAGAAAATTTAATATGTAGGACTGCAACTATGACTTTAACCAGTAGTAGCTATGTTTGAGAGTGTGAAAAATGAATCCAATATGAATCGGTGTGTTCAGTACATACAATACAAATTGTTCTGCTGTCAAGAATAGATTTGAATTGGGGTGTAATGAGTATGAAAATGGATCGGATACGATTCGGTAAGTAGGGTACATGACATGAGTATAATGCATCCGATACAAACCGTTGTGCCACCAATGCAACTAAGTTCAAATCGGACTGTAGTAAGTATGGAATGGATCTGATGCGAATCGGTTGTAGGGAAGTGACATGTACCAATATGGATCATTGTGCCACCGATGTGATTAGATTCAAATCGGGCTGAGATGAGTATGAAAAATGGATGCCATACAAATCAGATGTAGAGTAAGACAGAACCGATACGAATTGGTAAATAGGCTAAACGACATGACCAGAGTAAATGAGTAGAGTTGAGTGAACCCGAACTGTATAGTTCAGATTCGTTCCGGACTTTAGCGTGTCCGTGTCCCGGACCCGAACCCAGATATTTGAGAAAAAGTCTGGGTTCGGGTATTTTTTCGCGCCTGTTGAAAAGCTGCAGGGCAGCCAATTAGCAAGCGTTTCACTCGTTTGCCCTTAGAAGCCATCACAGCCATGCCTACTAATGGCATGGCTGTGATTGGCCAGTGCATCATGTGACCCAGCCTCTATATAAGCTGGAGTCACGTAGTGCTGCATGTCACATCATCTCATACTAGTGTAGGGAGAGGATGCTGCTGCTGCTGCTACTGCTGTGAGGGACAGATTAGCTTTAGAAAATCATCTCATACTAGTGTAGGGAGAGGATGCTGCTGCTGCTGTGAGGGACAGATTAGCTTTAGAAAATCATCTCATACTAGTGTAGGGAGAGGATGCTGCTGCTGTGAGGGACAGATTAGCTTTAGAAAATCTGTTAAAAACAGCTATTTATTGGTGGGTGGGTGCTAGAGGAGATTTTTGTTTGCTAGAGTAAATTTTGTTTGCTAAGCAAAGTGCCTCATATAAAACCTAGGCATTTTTTCTGTTTGTTAGATGGGCGTTTGCAGCCATTTTTGCAAGTGCAGTGCACTTGCAACTGCTTGTGTGTGAGGGATACTACTTTAATTGTGTTCTGTTAGTTCAGTTGGCAAAATGTTGGCATATTTAAATACTGCTTTTACATTGCAGTTAGAC
>BLSH010348794.1:37661-48363 GCA_018402905.1 Glandirana rugosa
AGCATGAGTTGCTAGTCTAGGAGTAGGCAATGATTTTTGAACAATAATCTGTCCCTCTAAGCAGAAGCCTCTACCTAGTGCAGTCAGATCGCTCAAAGCAGCAGTATGCGAAATCTCAAATTACTCCCAGAATCTGATCGTTGAGTACGATCGCACAATCTGATCGTTGTGTACGATCATTGTGTACGATCGTAACGATCGTTGTGTTAGGCAGGGTTTGATCTGCAATGTGTCACTCAAAGTAGCAGTATGTGAAATCTCAAATTACTCCAACAATCTGATCATTGTGCACGATCGTAGCGATCTTTGTTTTATGCAGAGTTTCATCTGCAATCTGCAACTCAAAGCAGCAGTATGTGATATCTCAAATTTCTGCTATCTGTCCCTCAGAGCAACAGCAGTAGTAATCTCAGGATGCAGGATCAGATGTTAAAATGTCTGTAATCTCTCCCTCACGCCGGCAGCTTCCTCTTCCTACACTAACCCAAGAGCATGTGACATGCAGAACTGTGACTCCAGCTTATAAAGAGGCTGGGTCACATGATGCACTGGCCAATCACAGCCATACCATTAGTAGGCATGGCTGTGATGGCTTCTAAGGGCAAACCAGTGAAACGTTTGTTGATTGGCTGCCCCGCAGCTATTCAACATGCGTGATCAACTACCAGAACCCAGAACCCGAACCCTAACGTTTTTTGAAATGTCCGTGTTCGGGTCCGGGTCCTGGACACCCGAAAGTTCGGTAGGGACCTGAACGTTCGCTCAACACTACTCCTGACATTTCAACAAATAGTCTTCAAGTTACCTGGGAAATAAGCTTGCCCAGCGGATCCAGTTCTGGACCATATTCTGCACTGAATCCATGTTGCATGCTAACAAATATTCATACCTAGCTGTTGTTTGTACTTTATGTATGATTGCAGAGACTTGCATCTGTATGTGTGCTGCTGTTAAAATGTGTACCATTATAGGGTGAAATTTTTGAGGGACTTTTTCCATACCAAGATGTAGGAGTGCCAGAGCTGGAGCCAGGGGGATCCAGACACCTGTCACCCTACTTATCAGAGAGAAGACCTCCCTCCAATAGCTATGTAGACCCTGGCATGTTCAAAATATGTGATATAGGGTGCCTATGTCACCGCAGTCCCTTCAACAATTGGGAGATTAATGCAGGAGCATTTTCTTTAATTTAGTGGGAACCATATAGCCTCTGAGAGTAATCTTCAGGTAGTTGTCCCAGTAGTCTACACACCTGGATGCTTTGAACGTAGTTTGCCTGGCTCATTTCCATTCTAAAATGCTACATTTTGTGTTTAAATCTTTTTCCCAGGCTAGCATAGTTATTGCATTGATTGACAGGTAATACCTGGGAATAGATCTTGGAGATGCCCCCCCTTTTATAGGGCCTTTCCCATATCGTCTCCCATATGTCGCCCAATACCTCTGTTGTTTTTATATTTTGTTTTAATAATAGGTGTTTTATTTGTAATGTCTCGTAAAAGTTGTATTTTGGTTCATCCAATTCTATGTCCTTAATGTAACTAACAATGTGGTCTACCCAGTTTTGCACTTTAATGTTTGGGATGATGTGCTCAATAACCAAGATTGGGGAGAGTATTTGGGATTTGGTAATTCCCATGTTGGGCCTATTGTGGATTGCTTTCCAAGCTTGTATGCCTGAATCGCAGGTAGGTTGGACGTTGGACGCTTTTATTGGGAATTCTGGTTTACAAGCAAGTAGCAGTGATGAAAGGTCTTTATTGTCTACTGAGGCTCTCTCAATAGTTACCCAAAGTTTGTCAGTTGAGGTGTCGCACCAGGCATGAAGCTGGTCTATCAGTGCTGCCCTATGGTAGCATTCTAGGTCAGGGAGCCCAGCTCCCCCATCGATTTTGTGTTTTGTCAGTATGGAGAATGCCAATTTAGGCACCCCACCCTGCCAAATATAATTCCTAAGGGTGACATTAAGCTTGTGAAAAAATGTATGAGGTAATAAGATGGGTATAGTTCTAAATAGGTACACAATTTTTGGTAGCACTAGCATCTTGTAAGCCGCTATTCGACCTAGCCAGGTTAACTCGAATTTGGCTATGTGTGTCAAGTCTTGGGAGACCGTTTGTATAAGTGCCAAGAAGTTTGCTTTGTATACCTTGGTGGATGGGGCTGTTAAGGTTATTCCTAAGTAAGGGAGTTTTTCCTTTGTCCGTGTGAATTTACGTCCGGGAATATTCAAAGGAAGGATAAGCGATTTGGTGGTATTCAGCTTATAATAATAGACACTACTTAATTCTTCCAAGACCGCTTGCACTGCTGCCAGGGAAGACTCCAGGTTAGTTAGGGACAGTACAACATCGTCAGCGAACAGTCCGATTTTATGTTGCTGACCTTTCATTGGAATTCCAGTAATAGTAGTATTTTGCCTAATTGCTTCTGCTAGGGGTTCCATCACTAATGAAAAAATCAAAGGGGATAAGGGGCACCCCTACCGCATTCCATTTGTAATCTGGAATGTTAAAGATAGCGCATTGGAGGTGAACACATTTGCAGAGGGGGAAGTGCACAGAGCAGATATCGCCGAAAGGGCAAAGCCCTGCAGGCCAAACTTGCATAAGACCACTTGTAGGTAGCCCCGGTGCACTCGGTAGAATGCTTTCTCTGCATTGAGGGCGAGGAACGCTGCACGTTTCCCCCGCCGCTCGACTATGTGCAGAAGGTTCAGCATCTGCCGAGTGTCATCCGGGGCCTGTCTGACCTGCACAAATCCCACCTGATCTGGTTTAATGAGTTTTGGGGTAACCTTCGGCATATAGTTTTAAATCAGAATTCAGTAAGGATATAGGGCGTAAATTTTGTGGGGTATCAGGAGTCTTCCCTGGTTTAGGCAGCGCAACTATTGTAGCTTGCAACATCTCTGTAGGTATAGATGCTGCCGTGGCCATGGAATTAAACAAGGCTGTCATATGAGGGATTAATTCTGTAGAGTATGCTTTATAATATTCAGAGGTAAAGCCATCTGCTCCCGGAGATTTATTGCTCTAATCACATCCAGAATTTCATCACAGCCAATAGGGGAGTTGAGGTCTGTCAGCTCCTCCTCGGTTAAACTTGGCAGATCTACTGAGTCCAGAAAATTTGAGATTGATTGCACAGTGGGCTGTGGGGTTGTTGGGTCCTTGTCCAAATTATACAGGGCCTGATAGTATTTTCGGAACGCATCAGAAATGTGCTCTGGGTGGTATACTTTGGTTCGGGTTTCAGGGTCTATAATGTGGTTTATCTTAGCACTGGTCCTTCTCTGCTTAAGGTAGTTTGCTAAAAATTTGCCTGCCCTGTTATTTTGAGAATAGTGCATTGCCTTAAATCTTCTTAGTGCATTGTCATATTTTGTGTCTAAGAGACTCTTCAATTCGTTCCTTGCTCTAGTCAGTTCTACTAGTTGAACATCTGCCAAGGTGCTCTTGTGACGAGACTCTAGGTGCTTGATTTTAGATAACAGATTAGACATCTTTTGAATTTTTTGTCTCTTTTCCCTGGCCGCCATTTGAATTAGTAAACCCCCGCACGTATGCCTTATGGGAACACCAGCCCGAGGTCATAGGCATGTTTCGGGGTGATGTTTCTATCAAAGAACTCTTTGATGTCAGCTTTTAGTTTGTCTTTGTGTGGCGACCGGGAAAAGAGGCTCACATTGTTACGTCTATAGACAGGTGTTTGAATGTACAATTCTGCAAGTGCTATAGAAATTGGTGCGTGGTTTGACCACAGGATCCAATGTATTTTCACCTCCTCTACTTTAGATAATGTTGACATATCTGACACAAAGAGATCAATACGTGTATAGATCCTATGAGGCATTGAATAGTATGTATAGTCTCTTTCTGCCGGATTAAGGCATCTCCATATGTCGTACATATCCTCCCTGTGGAGAAGAGCCTGTAGAGTGTTGCGCGATCTCGAAGTCGCTGTGGAGTCTAGCCTGTGGTCAACAATGGCGTTAAAGTCGAAAAAAAAGAAAAAAGAAGAACTGAAACAATGAGTTAACATGTAACAAAGAACCAGTCATTTTAGAGCAGTTGTCACTGCATTCACAGAGGGGGGTAAAGGCTCAACGGAGCCACAGGGTTCCCCATGCAGGTTGGCCTGCTTAAAATCATTTTAATAGCGCATATCTGTTTAGCCAGGTATTTTTTCCCAGTCGGATTTAAGAGCTTTGGGTGGTTTTCCTCTTTGTGATCTGCTACGTCTTCTGTCAGGAGGCCCTATTGCTTAGCCAGCTTCATCCCTTGTTCTACCGTTAGGACTGTGAAGCTTTTGTTTTCCCATGTAACAAGGAGCTTGGCGGGGAAGCCCCACTTGTAGGCCACATTGTGATTGTGGTATAAGTTAGTAAGGGACACAAGTTTGCTGCGTGCTTGCATCGTGTGTTTGGATAAGTCGGCGAAAAGGGTAATTCCAGAGTATGATTCAGGTAGTGATGCAGCCCTTCTAACTCACTGCATGAGAGCTTCTTTGATATCAAAAAAGTGGATCCTGGCGATCACATCGTTAGGCACATTGTCTGGCAGAAATGCAGGTTTAGGGAGTCTGTGCGCTCTGTCCACCGTGATTTCTCCCATGGGTGCGTCGGGTAAGAGGTCCGCTATGAGTCGCTGGATGTAGTTGCGCAACTCTGAGGGGGCTACCTTGTCCGCCACTCCCGGAACGTCACATTGTTCCATCTTGAGCGGTCCTCTAAATCCACTCATTTCAATTTGATTGCTGTCAATTCCTCTTCTGCATCATTGTGGGCATCTACCAACTCGTTATGAGCTACTGCAAAGTTGCCCATTTTATCTTCAATGTGATGTACTATATCCCCTATGTCCTCCACCTCCCTTTTAAGCTGCGTGACTATGGATAGCATGTCCCTATGTAGGGAACCTCTTAATGACACCAGCATGTCCTTTAGCATTTTATCAGATAGGGGATGCCCCACTGTAGGGTAGTCATCTATGCATTCTATAAACTCTCTAGTAGAATCATCAATGGAGTCTGTTGTGCCCCCCTCACCTGCTGCTTTGCAATCTGGCGACTTCTTAGCCCTGTATTTCACTGGGCTGTTGCTCAGTGAGCTCGCAGGAGAGGATGGGTTGCTGCCTCCGGAGTCCCCTTCGTGCGGTGTACTGTGTAGAGAAGGAGAGCGTGCTTGCTCTCCCCAGCGCCATTTTTGGTAGGCCGCACTCCCGCCGCGCCGAAGTAGTTAGTCAGCTTACGGGGCTTGGAGAGCGGCTTGTGTTTCCCCATGATGACTGCTGGGTCTACACTGGCTAGGGAGCTGGCACAGGCTCTGCTTGCTGGGCTTAGTGTCGCTTATCAGGCCGGCAACTGCTGCACCTTCCGGGAGCTCTCTCCTCACACGACCATCTTCCTCGGCTGCCGGCTCCGCCCCCCCCCGTAAATTAGTGTTTTCACCCTAGGCTGCAATAAATTATATTTCTGTTTTTGAGTTTACATATACTAAAGTAAACCTGTCACAAAGCCTGGATAATATAGACTGCTGCGAATGTGATAAAAATGTGATAAAATGTTATAAAAACTAAGGCTACCTTCAATGAATTGCTCACATCTAGGTGTTTAGACTTTATGCCCACATTAGCAGATGTACACCCAATACATAAAAATATCAAATAAGGTCAGATAAGCCATTGTTCAATATAATGGTTTGTAAGAACCTTTTTTTAAACAACTTTCTGATCAGTCATTTGATCACATGCAAGGTACTTCTAGAAATTAGGATAAGCCGGGCTGTCCTGGATTTGCTTTGAGCAGGGTTTAGTAAACCACTATGTATTTTGGGGGGGCATTTTGGAGGGGGCTGTTTGAAATGTCATTTGCCAGCAGTTCAAACAATATCATTTTTTTCTTTGCACTAGCACATCCCACAGCAATAATAATAATAATAAAAAGTGCAGAATCCACCCCCCTTCCCCCTTTTCAGTCTGGAGCTTAAAGTGGCTCTAAAGGTTTTAATAAAAAAAAATGGGGGTGTGGCCTGATGCCGAGCCAGACGGTCGCATAGCTCCGGAGCTCTGCGGACACGGGGAACAAATGGCACGAAGCGACCATCCAGAGCAACGGTACAGACACCGCTAAACACTCAGAGACCAGGGGCACACCACGACTATGGAGAAATGGAGGAAGGATGAAAAGAGGCCCCACAGGCTTATGGACTTCTTCTCTCCAGGGCAGCATAGAGGTAGGCAAAATGGTGCTGAGGCCTACTCATCCTCGGCCCCTGCGCTGCATAACAAGTCACCCAAACAGGCCCTACATAGGGACAATGATCACTCACCAACTAGCCAGCACTCCTACCCACCTACCCCATCATACTGCAGTCTGGTCAAAACCAAAATTAGACTAGATGGTGGTAGATGCAGCCCGGCCATGAGCCCAGCGGCCGACCCAGGAGATGACACAAGGGACATGCCCGAATCCATAGAGGTATTCCCCACTCAAAACCAACCAGTACTTGATACAGTATTGAAGGAGATGCTATTATCCCTGCGTAGTACTATCCACTCAGATATAGTCTCTTGCATGCACAAATTCAACCACGATATACAGGCAATGGAGACGAGAGTGGAGAACATAGAAGAAAAGATGGGAGAATACGCGGCCACAATAAATGACCTGGTAGATGTGCATGATGATAGAGAAAGAGATTCAGAGTGGATTAAGGCCAAGCTCGCAGATATGGAGGACCGCACGAGAAGGAACAATTTAAAAATTAGGGGGATCCCCAAAACGGTACCCCAATCTGAATTTTGAAACTATGCCTATTCTCTTTGCAAAGCATTAATGCCTGACCTCTCCGATCTAGATATCCCTATTGATCGGATACACAGACTACCAAAACCGGCCCACCTGCCAGAACAAATACCCAGGGATGTTATACTACGCCTGCACTTCTACCACATAAAAGAATCTCTCATGTCCACAATGAGGAAAAGGGAGGCCATTCCCCAACAGTACCAAAACTTGCAGTTTTATGCAGACCTATCCCAATATACCCTGCAAAAAAGAAAAAATCTAACAACAGTGACCAAGGCACTAAGGAATCATAAGTTGATTTACAGATGGGGCTATCCCACTAAAATAACAGTCACCAAGGATGGGCACACATTTGTCATTGATTCCTTAGATAAGGGCTTGTCCCTTCTGCAGGAGTGGGGAATACTAGCAGAACCCCAGGACAATGATAATATACCTAAACCTCCTCGCCAGGTGGAGCAACAATGGAAAACTGTTATGGCGAAAAACGCCAAGTCGCATTATTAGCCGGGATGGGTATACCTGCAACTACTCCCCTGTCCTACAGACCTAGACTTGACCCCCATACTGCTTATTAGCCAATGCTACCCCAAAGCCCTACAAATTCTCATGGCAAGTTGCCAATCTCAGTTTGTTTTATGCACCAGTGGTACGCTGTTCTAATGTTTGTTTTCCTTTTACGTTTCCTTTGTTTTTTTTTCTCTAACGCACTAAGGGATTACGGAGGATACACTGGTTCAACTGGAACCATTTATCAACCAGACGCACCAACATCAAATGTCTGGAAGACTAGAGCTCACAGAGGGAATCTGCACTTCATCCGCAGTGAGTACAGACTCCATTCCTTTCAAATGCTTGTTAAAACTCATAAGCAGTTCAGTGGGGAGCCACTAGGGGAAACCCTAACAACACTCAAAAATTCAGAAAACACATCTATACTACTCACACCACAGCCTCTGAGGAATAATAGGAGCTACCATATTATCCATTAATGTGAAGGGTTTAAACCACCCTGCCAAATGGAAATTGCCGTGGCAGGAAGCTCGACAATATCACTGTGATATTCTTTGCTCACAAGAAACTCATTTCAGTAAATCCTCACCACCTCACTGCTCTCATAGGAATTTCCCTCATATATACATGGCCAATGCAGATAACAAGACGAAAGGAGTCATGACAGCTATAAAGGATACTGTGGCGTTCACCCTACATCAGGAAATTAAAGACTCTCAAGGACAATATCTTATACTGATCTGCGATTTGAACTCAGTAACTTACACTTTGGTCAACTCATATGCCCCAAACAGAAATCAGCTCCGCTACTTTAACAAGCTTATGAAAAAGGTACGGCAATCCCAAAAAGGCCCCTTGAATATATGTGGAGACTTTAATACAATAACTGACCCTCAATTAGATACCACCTGTACTTCCAAAAGACACCTCCCAACACTACAAGCATCGCTACATAGATACTCCCTCTACGATGCCTGGCGTTGCTTCCACACGGAAGAAAAGGATTACAACTTTTACTCCTCACCCCACAGAGTATATACCAGGATTGACTTATTCCTAGTCGACCAGTACATTCTCTCTAGAACCAAGAAGACGACAATTAACACTATTACCTGGTCAGACCATGCCTCTGTCCTGTTGCAGATAGAAGATGCCACAATGCCTTCCACCAATCCAGTTTGGAGGGCCAACTCCTACCTCCTGCAGCAACAGGAATCCAGAGACATGCTGAGATCTCATCTAACTGAATTTTTCGCCAATAACAAAAACTCTGTTCAAAACCCATTTACCCCGTGGAACGCTCATAAAGCGTTTATGTGCGGAATATTTATTCAGTTGGGGGCGAGGTACAGGAGGCAGAGGCAGCAGCGTTTTGCAGACATTACCTCAAAGCTACAAAACTAGAAGCCCAAAATAAACAACATCCCTCCTTTGATAAGGGAAACAAAATAGCTCACCTTAGAAACGAACTCCGTCTATTTTTGACAGAGAACTTCGAAAAAGCTAACAAACGTCTAAAAATGACATATTATGCAACAGTAAATAAGGCAGGTAAAATCTTAGCAAACAAAATAAAAGGGCATATATATAAAACCAAACTTCCATTCATTATACACCCCATCACCAAACAAAAAGAGTACCACCCACAAAAAATTTCAGATGGATTCAGCTTCTATTACAACATGCTATGTAATCTTTGGCCCATCCAAAATCCTGACAGCCATTGAATCACTACCCTCAGACAAATCCTCCGGACCTGATGGATTTGGAGGGTAATATTATAAGGCATTTAAAAACATTTTGACACCCTTCTTGGAGAGTGTGTTCGGGACAGCTGCTCCCTCTTCCTCCTTCCACCCTGAGATGTTGGAGGCGCTTATTGTAACAGTGTCTAAGCCGGGGAAAGAGCCAACCTCACCACCAAACTTTAGACCAATTTCCCTACTGAACATAGATGTGAAGCTTTATGCCAAATTGATAGCCCTTCGTATGTTCGGGTTTCACCAAATCCAGACAAACCTCAGATGCTACCTGCAGGTTAACCAATATTATCCACTTAGCAGAATCCCAAAAGAAGCCTTCTCTGCTCCTAGCCTTGGATGCATAGAAGGCTTTTGACCGAGTCCATTGACATTACCTATGCAGAGCCCTTGAGTCTTTTGGCTTCCAAGGTGCTATATTATCTGCGTTCATGGCCCTATACTCCCAACCCTCTGCATGAGTGTATACGTCCGGTACTCTGTCAAAGCCATTCCCAATAACAAATGGCACCAGGCAGGGGTGCCCACTATCACCGTTAATATTTAATTTGTTGATTGAACCTTTGGCAATATACCTGAGAGCTCACCCCCAAATCAAGGGCTTCTCAACTCCCAAATCTACCCATCTAATTAGTCTCTTTACAGATGATATCATCCTTATACATACTGAGGTCCGCTCTTCCCTGATGGAGGTACATAAAACCTTGTTAATGTTTACCCAATTCTCATACTATAAGGTTAACAAGAGTAAATCTTACATACTGGGACAAGGGATAGATAAGCATGTACAAGAGGAACTCGGCGCAAGGTTTCCTTATACATGGCACACAGATGACATAAATTATCTGGGAATCAATCTGACATCTCACACTCCTAAATTAATCGATGCTAACTACAATCAATTTTTAAACAAGCTTGAAACTAAGCTGGGAAGCTTAGCTAAAATGGAGTTATCCTGGTCAGGGCACCTAACTGCCTTGAAAATTATTATACTTCCTCAGTTTTTATACTTATTCAGAGCTATACCAATTTCAGTTCCTGCCCAATTTTTCACTAAAGCCCAAACTATGATTAACGCATACCTCTAGCGGGGCAAGAGGGCTAGCATTTAAAAAATGAATAAAGGCAAGGAAAATAGGGGGGCCAGCCATGTGGATATAAAAGACCACCACACCGCCACAGTCCTAGCTCAGATCAAAAACTTGTTTACACAGGAACAGGGACCCCGATGGGTAGATCTAGAGATGCTACAATGCCTTACTAAGAATCTACGGGACTTACTACTAACCAGTAGATTTACAACACATCCTCATTTTCACCGACCATACAGGCCTCTCTCCTAGCTTGGAAGGTTTTGGTTGACACCCATGTGGGAGACATGAAAACGCTCCTCATAGAACTGCCAATTTCCAGCTTGCAACTCTTAATCCCCGACCTTAATATCTCTCATTGGATAACCAGGGAGTATAAGAAAAGTAGAAGAAATTAAAATAGGCCCAACTACTAAAACATTTAGATCAGTCCAAATTGAATTCAACCCACCGATCAATACAAATATTCCCAAATCACTCACCTTCTAAAATCACTGCCCGTTACTTCTATCGGTTTACCATGGAGAG
>BLSH010348853.1:13644-35807 GCA_018402905.1 Glandirana rugosa
GTCCCAATCCATCTGTTTCACAAAAAAAATAAAAAAAAATAAAACATGGTTTTTATGTCTGATTAGCTGGTTGGTTCATTTCCGTGACATGTAGAGTTGTTTTCCAAGTCCATACATAGATTGTATCATCTTGCTGAAGGCAGACGGATTGAACGCATACTGTACACGCCCCTGGGGAACGACTCTCCGTCGTCTCCGGCGTGGTTAGGACTTCCTCACCGGGCTTTTATTGAACCCCAATCAGGGATCGGATCAATCGTTTTACACGTGCACAAACTACTTGACCGATCACCACTCGCCCCATTGTCCTTTGCCGTCATTTCCTGGTAGACATTCCGGTCAAGGTGCTAGAGGCCCTATTGGTTCTACTTAGTGGGAAGGATACAGATGGTCCTTTACTGCCGTTTCCTGTTACCCCGCTCACCACTAGCCAGTTCATCAAACACGTGCACATTTTGCTAACTAGGCTAGGGACTAACCCCAAGTTATTTTCGGGCCACTCCTTCAGGATTGGTGCGGCCTCTGCTGCCTCTCAGCAAGGGGTCCCCGCACATGTCATACGCAAGTTAGGCAGACGGAAGTCGTTCTACTATGTTAGATACATACCTGAACCTTTTGTTGAGATGTACAGTGCCTTTACTTGGTTGGTCGATTAGTCTGTATTTTTGGTACAAAATAAAAAAAAATAAAAAAAACACTTTGTCTACCTAACCCTGTCTGTGTCTTTTTTGCCCCCTTTAAGGCATACTGACCCTCGTGACCACGGCACACTTCAGGTCTCTGTCCATTCCTATAGGTCTCACCATTTCGTTCTGAAAATTCAGAGTACAAATGTTAAGGCCGGCCGTAGGAGGAGTCTGGGGGGTATTTAACCCAGCCTCCTCCTACTCAAGGTGCGGCGTATGGGAACGTCTCCCCCACCCTCCCTAGCCCTCTATTTTCACAATTCTTACCACAAACCATATCAGGTGTGCCCCCTTTAAGGCATACTGACCCTCGTGACCACGGCACACTTCAGGTCTCTGTCCATTCCTATAGGTCTCACCATTTCGTTCTGAAGATTCTGAGTACAAATATATGTATTCCTCTCAGCCACAAATGATATAATCCACTTTGTGAGTGCCAGATGTCTTCACAAACCCAGATATTACTTTGTAGAAGTGGTAGTGACATCATTACTGTGCTGTACATAGCTTCTGCAGAGAGCAAAACTGTGGGAGGTGAAAACTACAGGAGGGGCGGAGACAAGACCAGTCACTCTGCACAAGGAGAGAGAGCAGCAGTGAGCGGTCTTTATTACAGGAAAACTCTCACACTGGATTACTGCACAGATCTGGAAGAAATACATAAAGCACACCGAGGTTCAAGAACTTGGCTTTTGTATTTAGACAATGGGGTTGATTTACTAAAACTGCACAGTGCAAAATCTGGTGCAGCTATGCATAGAAACCAGCTTCCATTTTTTTTTTTTTTGCTGAAGTTGGAAGCTGATTGGCTACCATGCACAGCTGCACCAGATTTTGCTCTCTTCAGTTTTAGTAAATAAACCTCTAGTATATGCTTATCCCTGAGTTAGCCTTCAGGATAACGTTAGAGTTATGTGACAACTGTCTAGCCTCAGAAATTTCCTTCCACTTTCTGTTGTGTCTCTAAGGCTTCATGCATATAGGATCCTTTTTCAACCTCCCCTGAATGATTTTTTTTTGACAGCTAGAAGCTTACTTTTTGCTAAAATACAAATCCAAAAAAATATATAAAAAAAAAATTTTTTCCATCGGTTTTGGCCGATTTATATTCTTCCTCATATTTTTGGTAAAAAAAATCACTATCAGCGTTTATTGATTGGTTTGCGCAAAAGTTGCCGCATTTACGGATGAGAATTCATTTCTGGGGTTTTTATTTATTTTTCATTTTTTACTAGTAATGGCGGCGATCTGCGATTTTTAGCGGTACTGTGATATTGCGGCGGACATGTCGGACCATTTTGACACTTTTTTGGGACCATTGGCATTCATACAGCGATCAGTGCTATAAAAATGCACTGATTACTGTGTAAATGCCATTGGCAGTGAAGGGGTTAACCTGGAGGGGGCGCTCTAAGGGTTAACTGTGTTCCCTGGGCGTGTTATAACTGTATGTGGGCTGGCCTGGCTGGGGGAAGGGAGTGATCACGGCTTCCATATACAGGAAGCCTGTGATCACAGCCCTTCCCCCTCTAACAGAATGGAGATCCGTGTTTACATACACGGACCTCCATTCTTTCACTGCGGGGGGCCATCGCGGGTAGCCAGCGGCGATCGAGTCCACCCTACCCGCTCCCTGGCCCTCCCAACACAGTGAGCGCGCGAGCGCGTCTCCGGCGGCGCACTCTCACAGTGCGGTATATCGCAGCCGCCGTCATATGACGGCGATTTGCGATATCGAGCCACTTTGTCGCCGTCAGACGCCGGTCAGCGGTCGGCAAGTGGTTAAATGAGTTCAGGGGCAGCTGGAAAAACGTCCAAATGCCCCTGAACATCCATTTATCAGCCTCAGTGTGCATGAGGCCTAAGACAGGAAGTAAAGGGAGATTTCCTACATGGGAGGCACACAGGCGAGGGTTTAATGCTTCACCTCTATATATTAAACTAAAAAAAAGTGTATGTACAGTCTAATAATAACAACCCTCTCTTATTTGCTCCCTTTTGGTCTGGTATATATAATATTGAAAGCATTTTGGGGTCAATTCATTTAGAGTGAAATAACGCTGAAAAAAATTTGGTAAAATAACTCTTGTGGAAACAAATGTGTAAATGGGACATGTACAGTGACATACATAATACTATTTCCAGCAAAAACAAGGGAATAACATACTGTGCAGCCTAGTGGCTGCATTTAAATCCCAACGCGTTTCAACCATTCATAGGTGTACGTAAGTCTTCTTCAGGGGGAAAGGAACACAGCCCTTTCTACAAAAGTATTCAAAAAAATGCAATTAGGTCATAAAAAGCATTCAACAGTTTAACATGTGAGTGGCAGGTTTCATGAAACTTACATTTACTGAGAACACATGGTCGCAACATACCAATCCCAGATGACCAGAGCATAATAAAATATGGATTTTATATAAAAGAAGGCTGTGAGAGCTCACTTCAAGTCACCCCCACTCGCTCCACGGGGGCGCCCCACCATCGGGGTTGCCAACCGCCAGTAAATTTACTGACCGTTTGTAAAAATCTGTGATTTTTACAACTGTCTATGAATATCAGGGTCTGATAATTTGTTGTGCTGTGCTGATTTTTTAAGTGTAAACCAATCAAATTACATGATATGGGTATTGCCAGTGTTTCCATGTTGTGTTTGAATATCAATTGCCTTTTTAATGGGAATCCTGTTATTTTTCATGTTGCCAGTAAAAAATGTTATCCGCCAGTAAATTTTCCATGTTTTGCCAGTAAAAAATGCTGCGGGAGGTTAGCAACACTGCCCACCATCAGCCGGAAGCTTACAAGAGGCCACACTCAGTCCCCTCTAAATGAGAGGAGGTTGCAGTTTATGGAGTGGGTTTGTTTCCTAGAATAGCAAATACAATCATAAATCTTTCTGGTAGAATTCTAAATGGAAAACAAGCTATGCTAAGTAGGCAATCATCATGATAGTTTCAAAGGAGGCAAAAGGCATAGGGACTTCCTTGCAATTAAAGTAAGGTTCAAGCGTGTTATATGCCTGCTATTAGGAAAAAAACGCGCTCAATCCCCTCAATGTGGGGGGGGGGGGGGGGAAGGCTGCGGTATATAGTATATATGTACTAAAGTGTAGCGAATCCAGTAATAAGCTTTTCTTAGAAATTCTAGGCAGAAGACTATGATGATTTAATGAAAGCGGGGTACATGTGTGTATGGAGACATCCTAGCGATGAACGCAGGAGTCAAGGCTTGTTATATATATACTGCTATTTATTAACGGGGGATAAAGCAATCTATCCATCAAGCTCAAAACAGTAGTAAAGGGAAAATTCATGTGTATATAGATGTATATGCATTTGAGTAATCAGCCCAAATACTTACTAATGGTCCAGAAGTAAACCCACTAGAGGTGTCCCCCAATCCAGTAGATGGAGCCAAGGCCGTCACTGTGGAAAGGTATAAAGGATAAGGTTCCTTATTGAAAAAGGAAATATGCTAGTGCCCTAAAAAGGTAGCCAATATTTAACTCAGAGGGTGAGCACAGTGAAATGTCCCTTACCTGCCGCCAATGGTCAAACAAGCTGACCGGAAGAGAGGGGAAACCCATACACCTTACCTGTACCTTCACGCTATATAATTACCAATTAACAAGTGGGAGCCGGTGGGTTGTTTGCAATCAACTGATGAGCTTCAGCTGGCCACGTTAGCGGCCCTCGTGTGGGCTCCCCGGCGTTCTGGAAGTTGCCCTGCCTACTGCCGTCACTTCCGTCGATGGTGTAGTGACGCGATCAAGTCACGTCCCGCCTGGCCAAGGCTGCGTGTGCATGCAGCCGTCGTGCGCGATGCGGAAGGGATCCAGGACGCCGACGGCCTGGGATGCTCGTCCAACGGAACCGCAGCAAAGTATTGTGGCGGTCCCTGGGCGGGCTGATGGGAGGGAATTACTCCTCCTCCCCAGGCCGGGAAGTTTCCATGCCAACAGACCGGCGCCAAGGGAAGCCCCGGGGAGACTTGGAGCTACCTCAGCCTGCACAAAGAAGCATAAATACAGTGTTGCAATGGTTGTACACATAGACGTGTGCACATAGAGTGGCAGGTGTGCCTGGGCACACCCTAATCACCCTGTACTGTGCAGATTCCCCCTGCTGCCTGACTGCAGAGAAAGGGAATGGGGAATCTCTGTCCTCAGTCTCTTTCTATGTCTCTGTTTAGACCCCTGATATTTCACCAAAGCCCCCCCAGCAGGGCTCCTAATTAAAACTGTAAAAAAAAATAATAAAATATAATATTGTAAAAAAAAATAATAAAAAAACAAAATTGTAAAAAAAAATAAAAATAAACTACTGACACCGATCTCTGCCCTACTGACACTGTCCTCTTGTCTTCTGACATATATACACACACTCATGTTTGTTTGCGCTTTGTGGTGCACACCCTAATGCAATAGGCTGCGCACACCTATGGTTGTACATGAATAACAGTTCTGTGCCAAGCCTAAAAAACAATATACATTGCATTACTAGATTTGTATATATATTTCGCATACAATATCTACACAAACAAAGTACTTGTCCCACGAGACGACTTCCGGAACGCCGGGGAGCCCACACGAGGGCCGCTAACGTGGCCAGCTGAAGCTCATCAGCTGATGGCGAACAACCCACCGGCTCCCACTTGTTAATGGTTACTGAAGGTACAGGTAAGGTGTATGGGTTTCCCCTCTCTTCCGGTCAATTTGTTTGACCATTGGCAGCAGGTAAGGGACATTTCACTGTGCTCACCCTCTGAGTTAAATATTGGCTACCTTTTTAGGGCACTAGCATATTTCCTTTTTCAATAAGGAACCTTATCCTTTATACCTTTCCACAGAGACGGCCTTGGCTCCTTCTACTGGATTGGGGACACCTCTAGTGGGTTTACTTCTGGGCCATTAGTAAGTATTTGGGCTGATTACTCAAATGCATATCCATCTATATACACATGAATTTTCCCTTTACTACTGTTTTGAGCTTGATGGATAGATTTCTTTTTCCCCTTTAATAAATAGCAGTAGATATATAACAAGCTTTGACTCCTGCGTTCATCGCTAGGATGTCTCCATACACCCATGTACCCCGCTTTCATTAAATCATCATAATCTTCTGCCCAGTGTGGTTTTACCCTCTGTTTCCACCTTAGAATTTCTAAGAAATGCTTATTACTGGATTCGCTACACTTTAGTACATATATAGTATATACCGCAGCCTCTCCCTCCCTAATAATAGCAGGCATATAACACGCTTGGCCCTTACTTTAATTGCAAGGAAGTCCCTATGCCTTTTGCCTCCTTTGAAACTATCATGATGATTGCCTACTTAGCATAGCTTGTTTTCCATTTAGAATTCTACCAGAAAGATTTATGATTGTATTTGCTATTCTAGGAAACAAACCCACTCCATAAACTGCAACCTCCTCTCATTTAGAGGGGACTGAGTGTGGCTTCTTATAAGCTTCCAGCTGATGGTGGGGCGCCCCTGAGGAGCGAGTGGGGGTGACTTGAAGTGAGCTCTCACAGCCTTCTTTTATATAAAATCCATGTTTTATTATGCTCTGGTCATCTGGGATTGGTATGTTGCAACCATGTGTTCTCAGTACATGTAAGTTTCATGAAACCCGCCACTCACATGTTAAACTGTTGAATGCTTTTTATGACCTAATTACATTTTTTTGAATATTTTTGTAGAAAGGGCTGTGTTCCTTTCCCCCTGAGGAAGGCCTACATACACCTATGAATGGTCGAAACACATCGGGGATTAAATGCAGCCACCAGGCTGCGCAGTATGTTATTCCCTTGTTTTTGCTGGAAACAGTATTGTGTATGTCACTGTACATGTCCCATGCCTATACAACCAGAGCTCTTTTTAAATTCCTTATGTCAAGCCATTACCAATAAAATTTGAAAGGAATCTTTCAACACTTGTATTACTTCTTCAAATAAGATTCTTTCTACCTCTTTACTGCCATCAAACCCTTATTGGGGGATGTTGCCACAATTTATCTAATACCAAGGGGAAGGCAGTAACCTCTCTTGGGTCTCTCTCCACTAGTACCTATCTTCCCAAGTTACAAATGTGTAAATGTTCAATTCACTAAGAATTGTATGGTAAATAACTACTGCGGTAATGTTTCGATAATGCGGTAATTACCGCATATTTTCATGTGGTGATTTATCACTATGAGCTGGTTGCTAAGGAGCGGGCTGGCTGCCGTGTCCTTAACAACAAATGACTCACCAGTTCCCCGCTGACAGCTAAATGTAAAGGAAACATGCCTGCAATTAAAAATAATGTATAAAAACAGTGTGCCCCCCTCCAATCACCGGGTGGCCCCAACCCTTTGTGACGTTACCGCCCCAGCATGCTCCTGGTCAGTGACATCACATTAGTGCGGGGCCGATTGGATGAGGTGATCAGGTGACTCCTTCCCTTAGCTATTTCAGAACTGTCAGATGGTGAGCAGGCAGTCAGCGGGAGCCTTCATCAGAGCCAGAGGTTTTTCTTTTTCGGGTGCGGTGAGCGGCGTGATTGATGTTGGATCTATGGGGGGACTTTTTTTTTTTTTAATAAAGGAATTGTCAAAAACTGTGTGTGTTTTTATTTATTTTTGACACTTTTTTTGTGAATGAGTAAGGGTGCAATGTAATTCACATGGGGGGGGCGGGATCTGGGGGCCCCCTGGTGAAAGGGGGCTTCCATATTCCAATAAGTCCCCTGCCAGCAGACCCCCACAACCTCAGCCTAGGATTGTGGAGATGAGACCCTAGTGACAGTCCCCATCAACATGGGAACAAGGTGCTTTTTATGGGGGGGCACTCACCATGTTGAGGGCATGTGGCCTGGTATGGTTCAGGAAGGGGGGCTCACTCGTCCCCTCATTTTTTCTGACCTGCATGGAATTTTGGGGGGACACCACGCAAAAGCTAAACAAAAATGGCGTGGGGTCCCCCAAAAATCCACCCGAAGGGCCTGGTATGCATTGGGGGGGTTCATAATTTTTAATTGGCGGCCTATTTTCTTTACATTCAGCTGTTAGCAGGGATCTAGGACTGTTCTGGAGATGAGGCCTTCTGTAGTCCTAACACACATCCTGTACTAGGGTAACAGATAAAGGATGGTGAGCGTTGTCACCAGCGTTGCCAACCTCCCGCAGCGTTTTTTACTGGCAAAACATGTAAAATTTACTGGCGGAACACATTTTTTACTGGCAACCTGAAAAATAACTGAACTCCTATTAAAAACTAAGACAATTGATATTGAAACACAACATGGAAACACTGACAATACCCATATCAAGTAGTTTGCCCTGTTTACACTTAAAAAGTCAGCACAGCATGACAAATTATCAGACCTTGATAATTATAGACAGTTGTAAAAATCACTGATTTTTACATACTGTCAGTAAATTTACTGGCGGTTGGCAACACTGGTTGTCACCCTAGGACAGAAAGTGTGTTACTGACAGGATCACCAGGTATAGAATATGAAATATAATAAAAAGTCTGAAAAAAAAAACTATGAAACATTACATTTCTGTTCTTGGGTTTACACAATTGCTTTGAGTCTTATAAAAGTTTAGGTATCTGGCCCAGAAAAGCTATTGAACTCATTTCAAAACAGAAGAATTATTTTACTGCAGCCCTCAATGAAAACAGAAATCAGTCTGGTATGGCCTTCGGTCACAACCATTCTGTGCCGCTTTGTTAGAAGCTGCATTACTCCCGGCTTGCGTTAACCCCACACTGGGCTGCTTTGTATGTGCGTTTTTCTTTTTTTTTTTTTCAAGGAATTCTGCCAACGCAGAAGTGAACTTATGACAAAGACCCAGGAAATAATACATTTTATGGTGCCATTATTACAGAACTAAAAGACCCAATTACATTCTTTTTTTTTTTATAAACTCTTTAGAAAATTATCCACACAATCAAGTATATAAAATGTTTTATAAACTGCACAAGGTGTAAGGAGCCCCTAAAAGATCATTAAAGAAAAATCTTTTGTTGGAAACCAGAGCCAGCCATGGGCAGGACACACATTGCAGAGACAAAATACTTAACCACTTAAGGACCAGAAGGATTTACCCCCTTCCTGACCAGAGCACTTTTTGCAATTTGACACTGCGTCGCTTTAACTGACAATTGCGTGGTTGTGCGACATTGTACCCAAACAAAATTGATGTCCTTTTTTTCCCCACAAATTGAGATTTCTTTTGGTGGTATTTGATCACTTCTGCGTTTTTTATTTTATGCACTATAAACAAAAATAGAGCAACAATTTTGAAAAAAAAAACAATAGTTTTTACTCTTTGCTATAATACATATCCAAAAAAAACACTGTATTTTTCCCACCATAAGATGCACCTGACCATAAGAAGCACCTAGGTTTTAGAGGAGGAAAACAAGAAAAAAATATTCTGAACCAAATGGTGTACTAAAATATTTACCAGTGCAGCCATATACCAGTGACCATTAAATACAGCCATATACCAGTGCCAATCAATTACAGCCATACCTGTTTCCATGAAATGCAGCCTGACACAGAGCTGACAGGGAGATTCAAATCTCCCGCACCGCTATGCTGTGATGATGTCATCACATATGGGCCTGGTGGAGCTCCACTCTGCAGCCAGACCCTATTGGGATAGAAGACAGAGCAGCCCGAGCGGCCGCTGCGGCAGTACTTAATTCGGCCCCTGGGGCTGCTCTGTCTTCTCACTGTGTGAGAAGGATCACAGCAGCGCTCTAAGGTGTCCAGGAGCCCGCAGTGTAATGCAGGTTCCCGTGGGCGACGGAGGGGGGAATCAGATTTTCTTGCAGTATTCGCACAATAAGACGCAGGGACACTTTCCCCCATATTTTGGGGGGGGGGGAAAAGTGCGTCTTATGGTGCACAAAAATATGGTATATAAAAAAACAATTGTATTCATCAGTTTAGGCCAAAATGTATTCTGCATATTACTGGTATATAAAATCGCAATAAGCGTTATTGATTGGTATGCGTAAAAGTTATCGCGTCTACAAACTATGAGAATTAATTTATGGCGTTTTTATTTTATTTTTTCTACTGGTAATGGTGGCGATCTGTGATTTTTATCGGGACTGCGATATTGCGGTGGACAGATCGGACACTTTTGACACTTTTTGGGACCATTGACATTATGCCAATAAAAATAACAAAATTCCAAAAACAAAATCACTCAGTTAGAAAAAAGACCACCCCCTTATGTCAGTATTTTGTTGACCCACCCTTTGCTTTAATGCAGCCTTTAGTCTGTTGGGATTTATCTCTACTAACTTTACACATCCATCCCGACAAGTGCTCCAGTCCCTGCTGCAGAGGAACACCCCCATAACAGAATATTACCACCCCCCCCCCCCCCCATAACAGGATATAACAGGATATTACCACCCCATAACAGGATATTACCCCCCCCCATAACAGGATATAACAGGATATTACCACCCCATAACAGGATATTACCACCTCCATGCTTTACTGTAGGACTGGTGTTATTTGGATGGTGAGTTGTATTGGATTTCCACCAGACATATTGTATGGTTTTGAGGCCAAATAATTCAATTTTAGTCTCATCTGACCATAACACTTTTTTCCATGTGGCCTCAGAATCTTCAAGGTGCGTTTAAGGTGGTCAGGTGACCATTTGCTTTTAACTCATCAACTTCAGGGACAACTTGCTTACTTGCTGCCTAATATATCCCACCCACTTACAGATACGAATCAGATACTCAATGTTATTCACTTCACCTGTCAGTGGTCCCAATGTTATGGCAGTGTATGTATATACAGTATGTAAAAAACAAATAAATAAAATATATTTATATATATATATGCTGCTATTTTTTTTGTAAGGCAAATATAATTTTAGGCTCTTTTGTAATCACCAGAGCAGAATTGTTTGCTTTGGACTGCTCTGACTCTGCAGGCTGCTAGTTTGGCTGCTTCCTCCTGTCTTCTGGAACTTTCCAGAATATAGTGGGTGGAATAGTTAGGTAGGCACTGCTACTTTTGCAATGTAATATCTGGATTTGTAAATTAATTTGTCACACATAAAGAGGATTTATGTCCCTTGTGGTTATTGAGGAATATATTTCAATTAACCACTTGCTGACCCACCATAGTACATATACTGCTGCAGGTCGGCAGTGCAGGCATAATCACCTACATGTAGGTGATTGTGCCTGCTCTGGGTCTAAAAGTGTGCTGCACAGCCCCCAACCCAACCCCTCCTCTGTGACTGCTGTGTCCACCAGAGCGGATTGCTGACCCCGATACTCCGTACGCATGATCACAATGTCAACAAAGCTGTTATGAATGAATGTGTTGCTTATGCTATGATTGGCCTACAGCTATCACATGGTACATGGTCCAAAAAAAAAATGGGAAAAAAATTATATACATTTAATTTGGGTTAAAGTAGCACAGTGCTGAATAGCAAAAAACAGCCTGGTCATGAAGGGAGTGGTCCAGAGCTAAAGTGGTTAAAGGCACTTTGGGAGAGGGGGGGGGCAAACCAATGCCACCCCCCCTGTGGGAGACAGGTTGGAAGACGGCAATCAAACCACCCTCGCAGGGAGACGGACGAACAGGGATGTAGCAATCAGAGGCCTCCTTACCTTAGGAGGCAGATGATGAGTTTTGGTCGGGATGACACTCTCATCTCCCCTCCTCCTTCCTCCACAGTCCAAGGCGGGGAGTGCTGGATGTGGCTGCGAGTGAACCGTCCCTGGAAGGCAGAGCCAAGTCCAGGCTGGAGAGGACCGCTGTCTGAGCTGCTCCCTGACTCTTCCAAGCTCCCGGCCGTTGCTTCTCCTCCTCCCAGCCGAACACAAAGTGGGTCCTAAGACTCCCTGGCCAATCCTGCTTCCTGATTGGCCAGGAGGAGAAACAGGAAGACAATAACGAATTAAAAGTCACACAACTGGGTGGGCTCAGGGTGCAATGCTCTGCGCCCGAGCCCACCCTTTTTTTAAGCCAATTAGAGCCTCAGGGTCTAATCATGTGCTTCAAAAGAAAAAAACACTGGAATTCATGCGTCTCGCGCTCTGCATGTAGATTAGGGGCCGGGCGCATGGATTAAGGGGCCAGTGCCCCTGCGCCCCTAATGGATGGCCGTCACTGGTTAAAGGGTATTTTTGTCAGGGGTTCAGCTTTCAGTAAAATAACAGTCTATCTCCCTTACTTTCAGTGTTCCTGTTGGAGTGTTTTTTAATCCCGCTTTCTATCCTTATAAGATAGAAAATGCACACCTTGTCTCCGACCTTATCTTCGTCTTTTAACAATACTGACTTTATGGCGGCTAAAAACAGGCAGGTTCCAGCGCATGTGCCAAGCTTAAAAAACATTTCCAAATATAGCCACCGAGGGCGAAAAAGTCAGCGGAAGAGAATGATTCACTTCATCAGCCGAAACTTTTAAAAGTGACTAAATGGGCGCCGACTTACATCAGAGCGTCCGAGAGCGCATCTGTTAATGCGCTCCTCTTGTTTAGGTCACGGACCGCCAGGCTGCGACGCCAGTAAAAGCAATTACGGGACATCATTGTTCGCCCCGATAATGTAATATTCTGTTTCTTTTTTTTTTTTCACAATTGGTACAACACTGACAGGCGAGCCGTCTCACATAAAGAGCTCCGCAATTATTGGGAATAATAGCCGAGGCACGTCAGGCCAGTTGACTGTGTTAATACAGATGCTACCAAGCAGAATATTGAATATATTAGCAAATATGTTTTTAAAAAAAAGTAATTTAAACCATAAAATTGATGATATGAGAATAATCAGTACAGAAAATGATGTTCTGTTAGAACCAGTTTTGGTTTGTTTAGAGCGCGGGTCTCCAAACTACAGCCTGTCGGACAAAATCATCCCACTGCAAGATTTTATCTGATGTAAGAGGAGATTCTGATGGGGACTCTGATGTAAATGGGACTCTGATGGGGACTTTGGTGGAAGAGGGCTCAGATGGCAACTCTGATATAAGGGGGGACTCTGATTTAAAGAGGGACTCTGATTTAAAGGGGGATTTTGATGGGCACTCTTATGTAAGGGGGGCTTTAATGGGGACCCTTAATTTAAGAGGGAGGTTTGATGGGGACTCTCACATGAGGGGAGACTCTGATGTAAGGGGGACTTTATTGGGGACTCTAATGTAAGGGGTCTCTGATGGGGACTCTGGTGTAAGAGGGGGCTGTGATATAAGGGGAGAGGCTGATGTAAAGGGGAACTCTGATGTAACAGGGAACTTTGATGGTTACTCTCAAGTGAGGGGAGACTCTGATGTAAAAGGAGTCTTTGATGGGGACTCGATAGTAAGGGGGCTCTGTTGGGGACTCTGGTCTAGGAGGGGGCTCTGATGTAAAGGGGGACTTTGATGGGGATGTAAGGGGCCTCTGATGGGGACTCTGGTGTAAGGGGGGATTCTTATGTAAGGGGAGACTCTGATGTAAGAGAACTTTAATGGGGACCATTAATGTAAAAGGGAACTTTGATGGGAACTCTCAAGTGAGGGGAGACTCTGATGTAAAGGGGGTCTTTGATGGAGACCCGAATGTAAGGGGGCTCTAATGGGGACTCTGGTGTAAGAAAGGACTCTTATGTAAAGGGGAGACTCTGATATAAATGGGGTCTCTGATATAAAGGGGAACTTTGATGGGGACTCTGATGTAAGGGGACTTTACTGGGGACCCTTAATGTAAGAGGGAACTTTGATGAGGACTCTCAAGTGAGGGGATACTTTGATGGGGCCAGTTAAGTTCCTCCACCCCAAACTCGCTCATACATGTCCTTATGGACCTTGCTTTGTGCACTCGTCTAAATTATTTGGCATTCCAAGACATTTTGGACAATTTCATGCTCCCAACTTTGTGGGAACAGACGTGGGCCAGCTCATTATTGAACCCTACGGAGTAAGACTTGGAATGCCATTAAAGTTCATGTGCGTATAAAGGCAGGCGTCCTTATACTTTTGACAATATAGTGTAGCCTGTCTCTTGTGCATAAAATATCCTGCCAGCCTTACCTTCGTGCCTTATACTATCTTGTCTGTGGGATGTGCATGATAAGCAGCACAGTACAATACAATGTGAAATTGCGGGATTATTACTCCTGCACACCTGGCCAGGTTCTGCTCTCCTGAGGGATGCTGGGAGTCGGCAATTATTGCCGGCACAATTTGGCATTATATCACATTAGATGAACAGAATGCGGCGCCTGTAATAATAATACATTCTATTCTCCTCATTTTTCTTCTGTGATTTGTGTGAGGTTATCTATGCAGGCTGCAATTCTATCCCTGACACAATATATATGAATTGATTGGAATTTCAATAAGATAGGTTATTGTGAAAGAAAATAACTCAAAAAATGTGCAGTTGAACTCCCGGGACCTTGCAAGATCAGAGAAAAAATGCATTACCTGTCTTGTGAGTGTTTGAATATATAGCCTCAAAGTGTATGTAAATCCACTAGAACTATTATTGCATATGCACATTAAATAAGAACCTACAATCAAATAATTTACCTTTTTGCCTCTTTTATCTTGCAGTCATGTAGCTCATGTAATTCTTCACTGTCTGATAGTAGGTCAGAGATTAGATTCAGCATGTGACAAAGCTCTTATAAGAAAGCTTTATATGAAGCCTGATATGAAAGAACACATCCTCTGCATCCCTTTAGTTGTGCATGTGTCTCCCTGCTGGACACTTTGTTGTGCAGGTGTTGATTTGATGATCGGTTGCTTGACTACACTCTATCACAGGGGTACGCAACGCCTGGGCTGTGGACTAGTGCTGGTCCGAGGCCTGCTGGGAGCTGGGCTGCGCTGCAGGGGTTGGTGGCGGGCACAGCACTGCACTATCTGACCAGCAGAGGGCACCCACTTTCCTGGTCCTAGCACCACTACTCCCTTTCCTCACTGTGGTCACAAGGAAGGGGAAAAGGGGAGGGAGGAGAGCCAGGACAGGAACTCATAGCACTGGTGAGACCCAGGCTCCAGTCTCTTCCATCAGCCCAATGGTAATTGTAGTTTCCACTCAGTGCAGCCAGAGGGTGAATCCTTTCAAATAAACTACATGTCCCACGATGCCTTGCTCTCTTCAAACACAAAAGTCACAGGCCAGTCAAACTGGAACACTAGGGGGATGCAGCTGCCTGCTATCAGAAGATCATCTTCTGATAGCAGTAAATTATGAACAGACCCTTATCAGAGCATGCGCCTCCTCCTGAACTGTACCAGGCTACATGCCCTTAATATGGGGAATATGGGTGCTTTGGAGCAGGGGGACTCTGCGTCCCCCACCCCAAAGCACCTTGTCCCCATTGGGACAAGAGCCTCTTTCCCACCCAGGGCTGTGATTGTGGGGGTCTGCTGACAGGGGGCTTATTGGAATCTGGAAGCCCCCTCTCATAAGGGGGCCCCCAGATCCCAACCCCCCCATGTGAATTAGTATTGGGTACTACTTCACCAAAAGTGTCAAAAAAAGAAAAAAAAAACACAGGAGACAATTAGGGACAAGTCCTTTTAAAAAATAAAAATAAATGTCACCTGTTGTAATCCATCGTCAATCACGGCGCGCGACGGACCAGGAAAAAAAAAAGCCGCAACAGCTCCTCCTCTATGGGAGGGCTCCCGCCGACTGAGCTCGGTTTATTGTGACAGTTTATTTATATGGCAGGGCTGGGCCACTCGGTGACGTACGCGCGTGACCCGCCCCCACTGATGTCACATGACGTAAGAAGGGGCGGGGTTGCTCGCTTATATTGCCGGGTGGCCCCGTCCTGTCATATAATTAAATTGTCAGAGCAAAAAGCGTGCAGACGGCGGGAGCCCTCCCAATGGGCAGGAGCTGTGGACACCGTCTGCGCACAATGCATTATGGGGCGCTCCACGGCAGAGAAGTCGCTGCAAATGCCTCATAATGTTCTAAATTCGATGAACGGTCGAACACTCAATGTTCGAGTCAAACTTACGTTCGTCTCGAACCGTGGGCCCATCCCTCCTCCCAAGTAAGCTTCACAGTGGCCTTCAGACAAGCGGTCTCTCCCGGCTGTAATACCTTTCCTTTCATGTCCAACTTTCATAACTCTATCAGCAGGAGCATTCTTTTCTTTAATCACTTGTTGGCAGGCCTGATATAGCTGAGGATGGACCCCAGTGGGCACAGATCTGTCTTCTCCCAAGACTTTTGTTAGCAATCTTCTCACTAGATCTGTGTTAATCCCGATCAATAGGGAATTCCTTTCAGCACCCAGAGGCCTAGGATGCTCACAGCCCAGGTGTCAAACGTCTCCATCTTTCCTACAGCTGCTGGCCCAAAAGTGATTTTTATGGGAATATATCCATCGTATGGAAACTTGTCAGGCCCGATTCCCCAAATCTCCAGCTCTTCAAGATCATTTAAGGGAATATGCTTTAGATATTGATCATAGAATCCCTGTAAAGTAGAGTGACTCGGGCCCCTGTGTCCATAATAGCTCTGGTATAGACACCTTCCACTTGCATGGACACAATAGGAGATGGCCCCACCAGCTTTTTGGGGAACCTCTCCACTCCTACTCTTCTGAAGTCTCTTTTTCTAGGCCGACTGAGAGGATCTAACTATAGCTCTGGGCAGTGTTCGAGCATTGACTTCCTATACTCGACTCCCAGACCCCGGTGACGGGTTAGTTGACTTGGGGGACCTTACACCCTTTTGGACTCTTGGAGCTCAATTCCTTCTTCGGATTCTCAGTTGGCTCCCTCACTGAGACCCCCTGAAGTTTCCCACCTTCTGAAGGGTTATTAATTGCTGTAATGCTTTCAACCGTTTGGCTAAGACATTTGATTTTCCATTCCTTTTAGGACACTGTCTTCAGAAATGCCCCTGCTCCCCACACTGAAAGCACTTTCGAGAATCAGTCTTATCCAGCTGAGCTGTAACTTGAGCTTCCATCACCTGCAGCAGTGTTTGCTGCATTTGATCTCGCGTTTGAAGGACTTGAGTGAGCAATTTAACTGATGTGCTCTTAGAAACAGGCGAAGACAAAGGAGTCTTAGGGCACTCCCCCATTCTTATTCTTCTTCGCTATCCACTTCCAAAACCCCCTTTCTCTATCTGCACAGGCTGGGTGGACACTTTCCCAGTCTTCAGGGTGGCTTTAGCCTCTTTTCGTGATCCTTGATTCTTTTTATCCAACAAAGCTTCTTCCTCCCTAACCAGTCTAATCAACTCTGGATAGGTTGGGGCCATCTATGCGCCCTTCAACAGCAGATGAAGCACAATTGGGTGATTGGGTCTGGCCCCTTTCAGAATTCGTTCCAACCTGACTTTATCAGCTTCTCATTTCTCTCTTCTGTACTGATGAGTGTTCTCAAATTTATACATCAAATCTTGGATATTCTCTACCCTGCCGTATACTGCACACAAAGCTTCAATGTAGTCCATGGCTACACAGTCAGGCTTCCCTCTCTTCAAGGTCTGGATGACATCTGCCGCAGGACTTCTAAGGCTCTCACTTATCCTCTGTTTTTTTACTGGTTCCGGAACACTTCATTCTTCCACTGCTTGCATGGCTTGTTCCATCCAGCTTTCGAAATTCTTCCTCACCTTCGGGGATTGGAGTGACACCCGAGAAGAACTGCAGCCTCCTGTAACTCTGGTTTGCAGAAATGTTAGTGCTTTTTATCAAGCTCTCACCAGCCAGCTCATGTCCATGTATAAAGAAGCTGGAGGCATTCCCACCCCAGAGGCATCTGCTCCTTTTTCTTCTATCTCGGAACTCATGGACCCGCGTTTGAATTTCACTCCTGTCTGCAAAGTCTCTTTTAGAATTCCAGCTGGGACACTCTTCCGCCACTTAATCAGAGCGTAGGTGTAATCTTCCTCAAATTTAGGCTTTACATCCACAACATAGGATCCTTGCTCTGGGACAGCTCTTCTCATCAGCTGCCACACCTCTCTCTCAGACCACCCAATTCTGGGCATCTTCACCACGCTTGCCAATTCCAAACGACTCCCTTCCTCTAGTGCCCAACTGGTGGCAGCGATTGAGTTCATCTTCCCTATCTCTCGGGATGGGTCACAGGACTTGCTTGGGTTCATGATGAGGGGTATCCCAGATGAGCCCCCAAATGTAGCGCTGCCCTCTTGAGGGTCCCAAGAGATATCAATGCCCCTCTGGTTTCCCTGATCCTGTGGGTCCTCTGCCACCTCTGACACCCTGGGTTCAAGCATCATTGTGTTTTTCTTTTAAGCATTTGTAGCAGTAATAAGGTACACCAGATTGAGTTGAATCAATATTGTCTACTCAAAAGATATATCAGGAAAAGCGCAAAGAATAAACTTGAGTTTCAACCCCAAGGCGGGATCACTTACACAGAATATTATAGGAAAAACAATAACTATCACACTTTGATTTAGAAATAGAACTTAAGATATGTTACCTTTCTTAGACTCAATAAGTACATATACTGCCAATGTAAGTTGGGCACAGGATGGTAGAGGAATGACTCCTGCTAGTGTCAGACCACTCTCTACTGCTCTCTCACAAAGAAAAACCAAGTTATAGGTAAACAAGTACAACTCCAGCAAACAATAACTATAGCGTTATTCAACCTGCTCTAATAGAGAGTTCTTGCAATGTAAATTGTAAAGAAACTTCACGGTTATCACTGACCTAGCAAGGTTAACTTTGTGGAACTACAAACAGCAGCAAACTAATGGATAGAATGGATGTCTGTGTATAGTGACCAAGCTTAGTGTGCAGCAGATCTTTGAATCAGGAATAATGGCAAATGTAAAGAGACAAGGATGTCTATACACAGAGTCAGTTAAAACTGGGCTTTCACCCGCTCACCACACTGGAACCAAGGATGTAGATGATGAGATGAGGGTATGGAAGATGATGATGATGATGATCTCCCCGGTATATGGCTCAAGGGATGGTCTCCGGCCTCCACCGCACCACGGCTCACTCGGATCTGTCACCTCTGCAAGGAGGGTGGAACAGGAACGACGTTCAGGCTGTTGCAGATCAGAGCAGTCACGCTGTACGCTTGTGTTCCTCCAGGTGTCTGGTTGATGATTCTGTAAAGGCAGGCCGCAATCGCTGCAGCACTCAGCAACAGATTCCTTGCACGCAGATTCATGCTGGTCCCCAGAGAGCGCACCAGGCCTAAAGCCTAGAGTCTTATAGTCTCTCCCAGCAAGCTCCTCTCCTCCCGGAAATCTCTTCTCTTCCATCAGCCCGCTGGTAACTGTAGTTTCCACTCAGTGCAGCCAGCGGACGAATCCTTTCAAACAAACTACATGTCCCAAGATGCCTTGCTCTCTTCAAACATAAAATTCACAGGTCAACCAAACTGCAACAGTAGGGGGAAGCAGCTGCCTTTTAATTAACACAAAGAGGGTCTTCTGATAGCAGGAGATGTGAACATCCAGCTCCTGGATACATTTAAAATGCTCAGGCTCAAAGCAGAGCATGGCTTTCTCCCGGGTGAACACTGAAGTATGCAGGTTGAGAGTGGCAACACTGTAGAGGATGATGGGCTAGAATATCATTGGCACACTAGATAAGGCAGTAGAGGGAACTGACAGGGTCAACCACTTATTTACTAGCTAAAAATGTAATAATAAAATAAATATTGAGAGCAATTATTCTACACAATTATAGGAAAATGGACTTCCCTATCCTGATGAGCAGGCCAGGAGTGGTAAAACTCATCAAGAAAGGTTGGTTCCCAGCTGGATACATTGTTGTCTACAATTTTGTTGACAACTAATAAATACAGATTGAGGAGCTAAGAATGGAGTGCAGCTGATATATTTTTTCATATTTCTGATGGCGAGTGGAGACTGACTAAAGTGTCCGACATTAAATTGTCCATGTACAGGATGGGCAAGTCTTCAACAGAGCTGTGGATTTGGGTATAGGTTACATCTTATTTCTGTATCTGTGTTTTTTCCTGTATGGCAATGGATTTGGTGAAATTTAGGACATACTTACAGGATTTTTTACTGAATATTTGCCCTGATGAGGTGGACGCAGTCCATGAAACGCATTGACAGAATCCTGACTCCTCCAGCAATATCACATGGGAAAGTTAAAATATGTTGTAAGTATGCAAATACGTTCCAAAGCAATTGTAAAATGTTAAATATAAAAACTAGAGGAGGATCAGAGGTGCTGTAAATGGAGTTTTTGCTGTTTTCACAACAATATAAATGTGGAAACGTTTACATTATTTTAGATTATTCATGATTAAAAGACAATTGGTGGTTTCATCTGCTGGTTCCTGCATCACTGCAGGACACAACAGTGAAATAGGGGCCAGCGCAACAAACAACACCCTGCGGTGGAGGAGGCAACCAACACACCCAGAAGTGTGCTGGATAGAGAAGATCCAACAGTGTTTGCAAAATTCACTGAAAATCCAGAGATATTGCATGCAATACTGTTTTCTGCCACTAGCTGTCCTCAGTCCAATGACCAGCACCATTTAGTGCATTTCCTCTGAGCCCAGGTCATCCTAGACCCACCCTCAACATGTGACTGGATAGTAAAAGAACTAGCAGCACAGTGATGAACTCATATATCTGTCGCTGAAATGATTGTCCCCTTGTCCCCTGCAGGGACCTGCAGTCAGGGAAGGCAGGTGAGGCAGAGCAGTAATGAACATAAGAAAGAAAAAACTATCGAGCTTCGAGGTTTGTAGCTGGGTGACCTGGGGTCACAGAGACCCCAAATTGGGGGGTATGTAGCTAAAGTTCTACCCCACTACTGGTCAAAATTTGGGGCTCCTAACACCTATGGTTCCGGAGATACGGGGCAGCCTGTCAGAAGCTACATACAGAGAGGCTAGTTTAAATACAAGCTGGCACACGCTGTTTGCAGCAGACTGAGAGAATGAGCCCACAGTGCCTCTGACTTCTTGTCTGAGGCATTGAGCTTAATGAACAGCTTGGAGCCTTGGACCAATGGTAAAGCACCAATGGTCCAAGCTGTCCAATAAAAATGCTGCAGTGGGGGCTCTCCTCTCACTGCAGTGTCATAGAAGGGGGCATGTGTCTAAAAGATAAATGCTCCCTTCCAGCCAAACCCTCTTAACTGAAAGGAAAAAACATGGGTTTATGGGTATAAGGTAGGGTGACCAGACATCCCCGGTTTCCGGGGACAGTCCCAGGGGCCAGTAGGGGACCCCATGATGACGGTGCGCATGGACGCATCGGCTAAGTTGTGATAGTGACAGGTTCCTCTCCACGGGTCGGTATAGATCCTGGTGTTCTCCCTAACCTGCACTGACAGCTCAGTGAGTGGGAGAATAGGACGGATCAGCTCTCCAACTCCCCACTGAGAGCCAGAGGAGCATGCCGAGTCCCGGCCATCACAGCCACCTACATCCAGCCACCTGTTACATGAGCAGTTGCAGAGATCGTAGCGGAGCTCAACCATATAGTAATATTATACAGCACACTGACAGTTCATGGAGACTCCCTCCCTGCTCCTCCTCTTGATCTCCCTGCCATGCTGTAATAATGCTCCTAGTACCACCTAGCCCAGATCCCTTCTCCTCCCCAACCTGGGCCCAGCCTTTCCTCTCCCCTTGAGCAATAGGCAGAACTGCTCATATCCCAGGTGGCTGCAATGGCAGGGGCTCAGTGCTGCTTTCCTCTGGCTGTAAGCATAGATGAGGTGAGCTGATCCACCCTATCCTCCCACTCAGTGAGCTCTCAGTGCAGGTTAGGGGGAGCTCCAAGATCAGGGGTGGACTGACCCATCGGGCACTACCTGAGGGCCCGGTGCCAGTAGGGGCCCGGTCATGGAGAGTCCAGGTCAGGTGTGGGCAGTGAAAGCCCTGGAGTGTGGGCAGGAAGACAGCACCCAGCTCCAAGTACCATCTCCACATTGCGAGTGGCCGGCCTCACAAACAGGAGACTGTGGGGAAGGTGAGCAGCAATGGCGGCCCAGAGGATAGGCTCACAGGGGGCCCGGAAGACAAGAACATGCGGGACATGCAGGCATTCAGGGACCGCCGGCTATCACACTAAATGGATCCGCTGGAAGGAACGCAGCACAACACCCCCATGATCCTCACCAGAATGAGAATGGGGCCCTGCATGCTGATGGTTATTATGAACGTCCTACTGCTGGCAGGAAGGTACTGGGCATTACACACACCCACAGACATGGACTGGGACAGGGGGACACAGGAGGAAGGGACTGCAGACACTCCCTCCCTCTGCCACCCCCCTCTCACCCACCCCCCTTTCTCTTTCTAACCCTCCTCTCTCTCACCCCCTCTTCCACCCCCTCTCTCTCCCATCCCCTTATCTTTCACCCCTCTTCCCCCCTCTCTCTCTCTCTCTATCTCACTCCCTCTCCCTCTCTCACCCCCTGTCTCTCTCACCCCCCTCTACCCCCTCCTCTCTCTGTCTCACTCTCACCCACCTCTCTCACTCTCACCCCCT
>BLSH010348853.1:37360-65711 GCA_018402905.1 Glandirana rugosa
GGGTAGTTACGACGGATAGTCACGGGTAGTCACGGAGGAGGCACTGATGGGCACTGATAGGCAGCATTGATGGGCACTGATGAGGTGGTGCTTATGGGCACTGATAGGCGGCACTGATGAGGCTGCACTGATGGGCAGCACTGATGGATACTAATAGGTGGCACTAATGGGCAATGATAGGCAGCAATGATAGGTGGCACTGATGAGGAGGCACTGATGGGCACTGATAGGCAGCATTGATGGGCACTGATGAGGTGGTGCTTATGGGCACTGATAGGCGGCACTGATGAGGCTGCACTGATGGGCAGCACTGATGGACACTGATATGTGGTACTAATGGGCTATGATAGGCAGCACTGATGAGGAGGCACTGTTGGGCGGCACTCATTAAGAGGCATTGATGGGCAGCAGTAATTGGCATTGATAGGTGAGACTAATGGGCACTGATAGGCAGCACTGATGGGCAGCACTGATAGACAGCATTGATGGACCTGCCTTGCTCAGAGGCTGTAACAGCACATGAGCAAAGTACTGCTAATAACCAGCAAGTCTGTTTACATTTGATCAGCTGTGATTGGACACAACGGTCACTGAAGTGTGCACTACAGTGAGTGCTTGGGGGCGTGGTATCGTCCATGGATGCCCTACTGAAACAACAGAGCTGTGCTGTAGCCATATTTCCAATCATTCCATAAACACATACCACATACACTGCATATATAATTTGAGGGAAAATATACTTATAAAATAGTTTACCATTTGCCAATTTAAGAAAAAAAATAAGCTCCTGGATTTCATTTTGTAAATCTGGTCACCTTAGTATAAGGTTTACCCATATGGTTGCCACCTTTTCTTCAAGGCAAACCCGAACACTTTAGTGATGCCCGGCAATTTTTTCCGTAGTGTACACTATAGGATTGTAAAGACCTGGGAGACCTTTGGGTGCCCTTTGGAGAGTAGTAATGTGGTGTGTAATGTGCTGTGGCGAATGGTGGCGCTTAAAGGGGCATGATCTCACAGACATGTATAAACCTCAGCACAATCATTAAAAAAAAACACTCTTCCATTACATATTTTGCGTGCACTGAAGATAGTCAGTTACCTTAAAGAAGCCCTTTAATAGAATAGTCAGGAATTGCTTAGCAACCAGCAACTATTAAGACAATGAGCATTTTGGTGAGGAGTAATGTGTAATGTACATTATAATGCAGGACTTTGTTAAGGTGGCCATAGACAGTTTGTTTTCTCTTGTTCAGCCACTGGGCTGAATTAACAAACTAAAAGAATTCTCTGTCACACAAAGTGTATGTAGTTCTTGTTTTTGGAGTATCCCACCACTACCCTCAACCCTGTTCATGTTCTCCAAAAGTAAAAACAACAAAACCAACACCCTAAGACTGGTCATTGAAGAAACGTGTGAATGAGCCTATAGGCCTGGCTGCAGGGCAAAGCCTGTGGGGAAGACCTGGGGAGTATTCCTGCGGCTCCTACAGGAGTAGCGTTACATTTACATCCAGTCGTTTTTCACCACATGTCGGTAACAAATCCATACATACAAAGACACCAAAACAAATACATTCAGAAATGAAGTTATGTGTAATAAAATAGAATGACTCAGGGAAAAAGTATTGAACACATGAAGAAAGGGAGGTGTAAAAAGGCATGGAAAGCCAAGACACCAACTAAAATCTATCAGTAATTAGAAACCGATCCTGCCCCTTCTCAGTGCAAATTAATATCAGCTGGTTCTTTCTCAACTGATGGCCTATAAAAAGGTGTCTCATTACCAAGGTGTCACACAAGACACATCTCATGATGGGTAAAGCAAAGAGCTCTCTAAGGCCTTTGCAACCTTATTATTGCCAAACATACTGATAGCATTGGTTATAGAAGGATTTCTAAACTTCTGAATGTTCCAGTGAGCACTGTTGGGGCCATAATCCACAAGTGTAAAGAACATAATTTCACCATAAACCGGCCACGATTAGCTGCTGCTCGAATGATTTCTGACAGAGGAGTGAAAAAAATTATCAGAGGAATTGTCCAAGAGCCAAGGACCACTTGTGGAGAGCTTCAGAAAGACCTGCAATTAGCAGGTACAATTGTTTCAAAGAATACAAAAAGCAAGGCTCTCAACCCCCATGGTCTATATGCATGCTCACCACACAAGACTCCATTGATGAAGAAAAAGCATGTTGAAGCTCATGTAAAGTTTGCTGCACAACATTTAGACACCCCTATGAAATACTGGGAGAAAATAGTTTGGTCAGATGGGACCAAAATTGAACTCTTTGGATACCATAATACACACCATGTTTGGAGGTTAAATGGCATTGCACATTACCACAAAAACACCCCCATACTAACATTGAAGTTTGGAGGTGGGAACATCATGGTGTGGGGCTGTTTTTCAGCATAAAGTACTGGCAAACTTTGTATCATTGAAGGAAGGACGAATGGAGACAATAGTGTTAATTTTGTCAGCAAATTTCGATTTAGTTTTAGTCTTAGGACTAAAATGGTATTTTAGTTTTAGTCCCATTTTAGTCTTCTGCAATTGTTTTAGGCGTATTTAGTCGACTAAATCTCCAGGACATTTTAGTTGACTGAATCTCCAGAACAATTTAGTCTACTAAATCTCCAGGACGTTTTAGTCGACTAAAATATCCTACATTTTAGTCAACTAAAATCTCCAGTTCATTTTAGTCGACTAAAATCATTTTAGTCGACAAACTAATTTTAGCCATCTAAAATCGAATGGGTGTAGTTACATTGTAATGCATTTTTAAGCATTTCTCTACAATTTCCAAACTTATTATATACTGCTGGAGTGAAAAATCGAATATGTTCTTATTTATGGTATTGAGGTATGAGCATGCACTACAGACCAGTGTTAATTTTGATGTGAAATTTAAATTTTTATTTAGTCTTAGTCTTTTGACTAAAATGGCATTTTAGTTTTAGTCCCATTTTAGTCTTTTGACTAAAATACCAATGTAGTTTTAGTCGTATTTTAGTCATCTCAATTGTTTTAGTTTTAGTCGTATTTTAGTTGACTAAAATAGTATTAAGTTAGTCGTCGAAAATGTTTTAATCGGTTTTAGTCGACAAAATTAACACTGGGAGACATGTACCAAGACATTCTTGATAAAAATCTGCTGTGATCTACCAGGATGATGAAGATGAACCGAGGGTGGACATTTCAGCAAGACAATGATCCCAAACACAAAGCCAAGGAAACTCTCAATTGGGAAAAGAAACACATATCCTCTACTTTCAACAACCAGTCATCTGAGCCACATCACGTCCTCTCTACTGACTGGGAGTATTTTAGACCCGCTGGGTCATGTTTTGTCAAGTTCGGTCTATTATGATTTATATTTATATGTTTGTTTTTTCGCCTTTTATAGGTGATTTTATGATGTACATGTTACTAATTCATTAAACTTTGTTATACATAGAATATTCTATGCTTATGTCTGATCATTCAGAGAGGGTTTCTCAGTACCAGCAAAGTCCCATTTTTTTTGTGTCATGCTCTTCGAAGGGGTGCCTCCCCCTCCAGGAGTAAGATTTTTTCTCTAGTTTCTTTAGGGATGTGGTACTGACTTTGGCAGTAGCTGATATTAAATGTTTTCGAAACTCTCAATTGGTTTCAAAGAAAGGAAACAAAGCTGCTAGAATGGCCCAGCCAATCGCCTGACTTGAATCCATTATAAAATCTATGGAAAGAACTAAAGATCAGAGTTCATAGAAGAGGCCCACAGGACCTTCAAGATTTGAAGACTGTGTGGAAGAATGGGCCAAAATCACACCTGAGCAAAGCATGGGACTAGTTTCTCCATATAGGAGGAGTCTTGAAGCTGTCATTACCAACAAAGGATTTTGTACAAAGTATTAAATACATTTCAGTGAGCGTGTTCAATACTGTACTTTTTCCCTGTGTCATTCCATTTTATTACACATAACTTAATTTCTGAACTTTATTTGTTTTGGTTTCTTTGTATGTATGGATTGCATGGGTTGTTACCGACGTGGTGAAAATCCCATGTCAATAGCACCTTTAGAAATATATTTACCTAGAAAACTGGTGATGTGCTCAGTATGTTACCTGCTATATATACCATAGTTTGTGGACTCTATAACTTTCCTACAGACTAAATAATAAACACTGATTTGGGTTATTCCCACCAAAGAAATATAGCAGAATACAATTTGGCCCAAATTTATGAAGAAAGATTATTTATTTGTAAAATTTTATAACAGAAAAATATTTTTGGCCTTTTTTGTATATTTAGCAAACAATAAAAAGCCCAGTGGTGATTAAATACCACCAAAAGAAAGCTCTATTTGTGTGAAAAGAAATGATAGAAGTTTCATATGGGTACAGAGTAGCATTACCGCCCAATTGTCATCCAAATGCAACAGCATTGAAACCTGAAAATTGACCTGGGCTGGAAGGGGGTAAAAGTGCCGGTATTGAAGTGGTTAAACACTTCAGGACTTATTTTTTACATTTTCTACATAGCTATAACTGCAAAAGGGGCCAGCCTGAGCTGACCTATCAGGACTTAATTTTCTGATTAATGTTCCACTTTAGTTTTTTTACATTTTAGACTGGGGTACCTCAAAATTTTGCAAACTTTTAAAGGGCGTCAAGAGAATGTTAAGAAACGAGTTTGGGGAAAGGGTGCAAAAAGGATGAGTGCACAGAGCTGCATTCATTGGTACCTTTTCTATCTGCCTTGAGGTTAGCAATGATAGTCCTCCTAGATCTAGCCTTTCTTCTATAGGATTTCTTTGACTAAGATCAAATAGTAAAGCTTAGGTTACTTTTCAAACTTTAATGCGTTATCAGAGGTAAATTCCCACGCTACATTGATTTCATAAAAGGAGATTGTGGTGAAGGGTCTCAGCCCAGGGATAGAATATAATGGGAGAACTTTGATGATCCAGAAGATGATTCACACATGTATCTCTTGTTTAAAGGCAGAAACTCTTTTATTGTTTCACTTTACACCTGGGTGTAAAGTGAAGCATCAATGAGGATGTAATTTCTGGGAAACATCAATAACTGCCAAGTTTAACCTGTTGAGATATGTTTTCAGAATTAGAGGGGATGCTCTAGGATTTAAGGGACCCTCTACTTGAAATGATATGATGGCTGATATTACTGACCTTCTTGAACATTTTTTCACTTTTCAATAGGGTGGAATCCTTGTTTGTGTCCATCGGAAGGATTTTGCTCCAATTCCAGTCCCAGAGACACAACATGAAGTAAGATCTCTCCAGTGTGGGAGGAAATTCTTAGAAAGTCATCACTAAATCATACATCCCCATTAGAAGATCTCCCCTCACCTCCAGTTCTGATGACAATTGAAACATTTTGCCAATGCTAAATTGGACCAACAGAGAGGGTGAATCTTCACAGTAGGGATACAGGTATGAAAACCAGAAAGTGGTTCCTTTCCCACACTATACAAAATTAAAATTTATTTAGAAATGCATCAACTTTCTGCCATCAGTCTGTATATTAACCTCCCTGGCAGTAATCCCGAGTGTGGCTCGGGGTGGAATTTCAGTACCATTAGCGGTAACCCTCTGTGTGCTGGGCTCCGTTCCCTGCGAGCGTCGCACGGGGGCGGAGACCGGCGGCAAATTCAAAAAGTGAAACACACAGTAAACCTACAGTACACTGTAACCTGTAAGATTACATTACTGTATGAACTTATTTCACATCCCCTTTGTCCCTAGTGGTTTGCCCAGTGCCCTGCATGCACTTTTATATTATATATGCCATTCTTTCTGTATGGAAACTTGAGAATGTCCATGGCAACCAAAAAGTGTCCCTTTACGTCAAAAGTGGTTTTTGATCAGCTAAAAAACAGCGATAGTAAATAAGAATCATTTGCAGAATTGAGTGATACTGATTTTTGGGGAAATTTATCATCAGAAACTGAAAGTGACGACAGAGACAATTCTGCAAATTAGCAAATTTCGGTGTTTTTGGTTTGATTACATTATTGAATACATTTTATTACTATTACGTTATAATTTTTGATAATTATTTTTAGTTATTTATTATATTATAATTTATGATTTCATGTTTCAAATTTTATCACACCCGGGATGTCTACTAGACTCTTGTTTGGACAGATTTAAGTGAGTTATTCCTAAGAATTACAGGCCTACAATATAAAACACCAAATTTCCATGCAAAATAATGGTACCGCTTTCACCACCAAAAATCAGAAATAATCATACCGCCAGGGAGGTTAAAGGGGTTGTAAACCTTCCCAGTTTTTCACCTTAATGCATTCTATGCATTAAGCTTAAAAACCTTTTTTGTTGCAGCTGCCCCCCCATAGCCCGCTTTTACTTACTTGAGCCCGATCATTCCTGCGCCGGGGACGAGCCTAGCAGCTCCAGCTGGTGTCTCCAGTCCTCGTCGGATAGATTGATAGCAGGGGAGCTATTGGCTCCCGCTGCGGTCAATCAAGTCCGGTGATGTGGGAACTGGGGGGCGGAGCCGAGTCCTGTTGTCTGTGTCAATAGACGCAGCAACAGGACACAGGAGTGCGCCCGCACAAGTGACCCCCTGGGGAAATTGCTTCCCTAACGGGTCACTCGATGCGGGAAGGAGCGCCGCCAAGGGACCCCAGAAAAGGAGGTTAGGGGCCACTCTGTGCAAAACCCTTTCACAGAGGAGGTAAGTTTAGCATGTTTGTTATTTTAAGGAAAAAGAAAAGCGACTGTTTAGTATCGCTTTAAGGCTCCCCTGTTCTAGGATATGTTAATAAATGTCACTCATGTGTGAGCCACCAGACGACACATTGGGGTGGATTTACTAAAACTGCAGAGTTCAACATTTTGTGAAGCTGGGCATGGTAGCCAATAAGCTTCTAACTTCAGCTTGTTCAATTAACCACTTGCCGACCGCTGATCGGCATTTGACGGTGACAAAGTGGCTCTATTGCACGGATCGCCATCATATGACAGCGGCCGCGAGGCCCGCGTGCTCACTGTGTCTGGGGAGGGCCAGGGAGCGGGTGCGGCGGATTCGATCTCCGCCGGCCACCCGCGATGCCCCCCCCCCCCGGAGTGAAAGAACGGAGGTCCGTGTAAGTAAACACGGACCTCCGTTCTGTGAGGGGGGAAGGGCTGTGATCACAGCCTTCCTCTACATGGAGGCTGTGATCACTTCCCTTCCCCAGCTAGGGCAGTCCCCCCACAGTTAGAACACGCCCAGGGAACACTGTTAACCCTTAGACCGCCCCCTGCAGGTTAACCCCTTCACTGCCAATGGCATTTACACAGTAATCAGTGCATTTTTATAGCACTGATCGCTGTATAAATGCCAATGGTCCCAAAAAAGTGTCAAAATGGTCCGACATGTCCGCTGAAATATTGCAGTACTGCTAAAAATCGCAGATCACCGCCATTACTAGTAAAAAATAAAAAAAAAATAAAAACCCCAGAAATTAATTCCCATCATCCGTAAACGGGACCACTTTTGCGCAAACCAATCAATAAACGCCGATTGCGATTTTTTTTAATCACAAATATGAGGAAGAATATAAATCGGCCAAAACCGATGAAAAAAAAATTTTTTTATATTTTTTTTTTGGATTTGTATTTTAGCAAAAAGTAAGAAATTTGGGTTTTTTTTGCAAAATTGTCGCTCTTCTTTTGTTTATAGTGGCGATCAGAAATGACGCAGAGGTGATCAAATACCACCAACAGAAAGCTCTATTTGTGGGAAAAAAAGGACGCAAATTTCGTTTGGGTACAACGTCGCACAACTGCGCAATTGTCAGTTAAAGCGACGCAGCGCCGAATCGCAAAAAGGGCTCTGGTCCTAAAGGGGAAAATCCTTCCATTCCTTAAGTGGTTAAGCTTTATCGAAAAAAAAAATGGAAGCTGATTGGTTTCTGTGCAGACCTGCCCCAAATTTTGCACTCTCCAGTTTTAGTAAATCAACTTCTTTGTGTAGCTAAGGGCTCTTTTTCTCAGCTGTCAAAGACAGTTCCAATCGCTCATGATCAGGGATAGACACGGACCATGACTGTGGCGGACATTTTTCAAATGACAGACCTTAGTGAAGGACACCAAGGTACATTTCAAATTAAAACCTTCAAAAAACCCCATCATCTCCGTCAGTGGGAGGAATAGTGTCCCATCATTGGTGTCAGTGGGAGGAATAGTGCCTCATCATTGGTATCACTGGGAGGAATAGTGCCCCATCAGTGGTGTCAGTGGGAGGAATAGTGCCCCATCATTGGTATCAGTGGGAGGAATAGTGCCCATCAGTGGTGTCAGTGGGAGGAATAGTGCCCCATCATTGGTGTCAGTGGGAGGAATAGTGCCCATCATTGGTGTCAGTGGGAGGAATAGTGCCCATCATTGCTATCAGTGGGAGGAATAGTGCCCCATCATTGGTATCAGTGGGAGGAATAGTGCTCCATGGTCACATAACATAGCAGGGTGCTGGCCTGTACTGATGATTGCAGAATGCAGATATGCATCATATCTGAATTCTGCAAATCATCAGAAGAGACCAGGGCCTAGTTAAACTGGTGATGAACTCATGCAGGAAACCATGAGCTGCTGGCCTGCTGCATCACTAGTGCAGAGTTGCAGGAGCTGCAGGTCTGTTTAATGCAGTGACAAGCAAAGCAAATGCTTTCCTGCAACTCTGCACTAGTGATGCAGCAGGCCAGCAGCTCATGGTTTCCTGAATGAGTTCTGAATCATCCAGTTCTAGCAATGCCTGTACTGATGATGATGAATCCATCGTTGCAGTGCAGAATTATTCTGGAGATCGGCCCCATCCCAGTGAGTCCCAGGCAGGCCAGACCACCACTCGTCCCTCCCTCTGTCCCACCGCTGAGGTGCTACAGAACTTATTATAAAAATCAATCCACTGACTGGACCACGCAGACAGTCAGTTTTACTGTCACCAGCAGTATCACCACATCAGTCCGGTCCTCCTGTACTTCTCCCGCTGCTGTGAGTCACTCCCGCACTCAGCACACTGCCTCCACACACAGTGAGGTGACGTCTCCTCTGCCAGTACGGCCCCCCTCCCCCCTCAGAGTCAGAGTGAGATCACTCCAACGTGCAGGACCAGGAGACTCAGGAGGACGACTAGTGGGAGGTGCCACTGGCCCCGGCCACACCTTCACACAGTCTCAGTAACAACATACTAAAAAAGAGAGAAAAAATAAAAAAAAAAGTTGGAGGTGGCCGCGGACACCTCAAGCAGTGCTGGAGGACACTGGTGTCCGGGAGCGGACACCTTGCTGATCCCTGCTCATGATGATGGAGATTGGGGAATTATCAGAATGATTCCTGATTATGTGATCACTATGTCAGCTATGATAAAATGATCATATGCAGTCTGAGGATCATTGACAAGATAGGCCTTTAGCCTACAATGGCATTGCAGATAGCACTGAAGCCTAAGACCCCATACACACTATTAGATTTTCTGCAGATTTTTGTCTCCAGATTTACCAAAACCATATAACCTTAAGAATTTTAATTTGTATGCAATCAGGCAGGCCCTTACACTGCATGGTTTTGGTAAATCTGAAGACAAAAATCTGCAGAAAATCTAATAGAGTGTGTATGGAGTCTTAGAGGGGCATCAATTATCTATTTAATACTGTAATAAGCAGATACAAACACAGTGTATATAAAAAAAGCATTTAAAAATATAGAAAAAAGGAAACTAGTATTGCTATTGCCAAATTAATTGATGCTGCCTAAGCTACAAATTTTCACCTAGGCATCTAATCTAAAGTATATGTGAACCCTACAGCCCTACAAATTTACAGTGGAGCACAGGGCGGGAAAGCTGCAAAACAATGCGGATGCGCGTTCCTGGGTCCACTGTATGGGTGTGACAGTTGCTCAGCCGCAGGAGCTTGAGTAGAGGGGGGGTATATGTGACGTTATGTGAGGTGAGATAGTGGACGGGTGATATCTGTCGCCTCGCATGCATACACCTGGAGTGGATTAGAGAGAGTCCGGCCCAGAGTTTCTGGTCCACCCAAATCCCCCTTCAGCTGCTTTAAATGACCAGGAGGAGAACTCAGTGTTGCTCTGGCCTGGGACTCAGTATCACTACACCGAGAGAGGGATTTGGTTGCTCTAAGGACTCAAAAATAAAGGTTTGCATTTGTTTTGTTTGGGGATGTCTGGATGAGCAGTATCCTGGTCTGTATAGTTTAGCGCCAGACGGCAAGGAGTTGTTTTTTCTATTTTGTTTGTTTTATGACTTGCAACCTTTATCAATAAAACTGGCCACCTGCCAGACTTTGCCTGCAAGCTGCCTTTTTCCCAGGAAAGGTGATCTCAACTAGCTAATCTCCCACAATATATATATATATATATATATATATATATATATATATATATATATAGTGGGTAAAGTAAGTATTGAACATGTCACCATTTTTTAGGCCCCTTTCACACTTGTATGACCTAAAAGTAGCAGAACTTTGACATGACATTGACGCAACTTGAAGCAATGCCTGTGTAATCTTGAGGTCTGTGGATCTCAAGTTGCATCAAAGTCGCACCAAAGTAGTGCAGGGACTACTTTGAAGTCGTTGCAGCTCGAAGTTGCACAGATATGAGCGGTACTCATTGGAAACCATGGGGTATGACTTGTCATGTGACTTTGCAGTCCCAAGTTGCACAAGTGTGGAAGGGGCCTAGGTAACTTTATTTCTAAAGGTGCTATAGACATGGAATTTTCACCACATGTCAGTAACAACCCATGCAATCCATGCATACAAAGAAAACAAAACAAATAGGTCCAGATTCAGTTAAGTTATGTATAATATAATGGAATGATACCGGGAAAAAGTATTGAACACATGAAGAAATGGAGGTGCAAAAGGAATGAAAAGCCAAGACACCAGCTGATATCTATTAGTAATTAGAAAGCAATCCTGCCCCTTGTCAGTGCAAATGAATACCAGCCGATTCATAAACAGGTGTCTCATTACCGCTGTGTGTGTATATATATATATATATATATATATATATATACAGTATCTCACAAAAGTGAGTACACCTCTCACATTTTTGTAAATATTTTATTCTATCTTTTCATGTGACAACACTGAAGAAATGACACTTTGCTACAATGTAAAGCAGTGAGTGTACAGCTTGTATAACAGTGTAAATTTGCTGTCCCCTCAAAATAACTCAGCACACAGCCATTAATGTCATCAAATTGGTCTGCATGGCTGTCGTCCCAGAAGGAAGCCTCTTCCAAAGATGATGCATAAGAAAGCCTGCAAACAGTTTGCTGTAGACAGGCAGACCAAGGACATGGATTACTGGAACCATGTCCTGTGGTCTGATGAGACCAAGATAAACTTATTTGGATCAGATGGTGTCAAGCGTGTGAGGTGGTAACCAGATGAGGAGTACAAGTACAAAGTGTCCTGCCTACAGTCAAGCATGGTGTGGGAGTGTCATGGTCTGGGGCTGCATGAGTGCTGCCGGCACTAGGGAGCTACAGTTCATTGAGGGAACCAAGAATGCCAACATGTACTGTGACATACTGAAGCAGAGTGTGAACCCCTCCTGTCAGAAACTGGGCCGCAGGGCAGTATTCCAACATGATACCGACCTCAACCACTCCTCCAGATGACCACTACTTTGCTAAAGAAGCTGAGGGTAAAGGTGATGGACTGGCCAAGCATGTCTCCAGACCTAAACCCCATTAAGCATCTGTGGGGCATCCTCAAACGGAAGGTGGTGGAGCGCAAGGTATCTAACAATCACCAGCTCCGTGATGTCGTCATGGAGGAGTGGAAGAGGACTCCAGTGGCTCAGTGAAGCTCTGGTGAACTCCATGTGCAAGAGGGTTAAGGCAGTGACCAATGTAGAAATAAAGGCTGGATAGCCGAACACTGAATCCAATCTTGTAATTTATTAATGTAACAGGAGCTATGAGTAAGCACCAGCCCAAGGTGCGAAACGCGTAAGCTGGGACTTGTGTTTCGCCCTCTATCTGTACCTGAACCTCCTGTTACATTAATAAATTACAAGATTGGATTCAGTCTGCGGCTATCCAGCCTTTATGTCTACGCTGGTCTATGCGCAATCATCAGCTGGCATCTGCATCAGGACACACACAGCTGATCCAGCTTTTGGTCCAACAATCCTGGAGCAGTGAGTGATCTAGGGTTAAGGCAGTGCTGGAAGATAATGGTGGCAACACCAAATATTGACACTTTCAGCCCAATTTGGACATTTTCAATTAGGGGTGTACTCACTTTTGTTGCCAGCAGTTTAGACATTAATGGCTGTGTGTTGAGTTATTTTGAGGGGACAGCAAATTTACACTGTAATACAAGCTGTACACTCACTACTTTACATTGTAGCAAAGTGTCATTTCTTCAGTGTCACCACGTGAAAAGATAGAATAAAATATTTACAAAAATGTGAGGGGTGTACTCACTTTTGTGAGATAATAAATATATATATATATATATATATATATATATATATATATATATATATATATATATATATAAAATCCGTCCTCAGCTACATAAAGGGGCTTGGAGAGGTGGAGGTGGAGAAACTGCAGTACACTGACCTTCCCAGTGAATGGCTGTGCAAGGGGACATGTCAGCAAAAGTTTGATCATTGGAGAACAAGCAGGCTGTTATCTCAGCACAGTCAGAAAACTAACCACGATGGGATAGATATGCTCTCGTGCCTAGTGTGGTCAGTTGGTCAGTTTGAAACAGGAAAGCAGGGCAGGACTGGTAGGAACGTCAGGGATTTCACACAAAGAAAGCAATACAAAGAGAACAGGATATGTTTTAACACAAGTACATGCATATATCAGGAATCTGAAATGTCGGAGTAACATATTCATTAAGCAAGCTTCATGCGAATATAACACCTGACTATTTCCTGGTATCCGAGAGAATTTAGCCATATTTTATTTTAGACATTCATTATATTTGACTTAAAATCTAACTTTTAAGGATTCTTTTTTTCCTTTCTTTTAATTTTAATTACAGTGAAATGATGGATTGGACAAGGTGAAAATGGTCACACAAAATTATTCACCATTATGAAAGAAATACATCCTATCTGTTCTGTCATGTGGACAGCGCTGTGTAAAGTTTGAGGCTGACTTTCTTTTTAATTGTCTGCAGAAATAAAAGCGACGTTTAAGAGGAATGGATTGACGCCCACCGGGGAGGAGGTAATGTGATTTGGGAAAGGGCAGCCTCGCTCTGCAAACATGAAAGATACAAGTTGTCAGGGCTCAGGTGACCCCTCTGGGGAGAGCTGTCACATCCAGTCGCTGTCTCCATGATGCTTTTGTCTTCCTTCAGATGGTACAGGCTGTGATTTAAAGTGTAACAAGTGAAAACAAAAAAGAGTTTTAAGAGTTTATAGAAGATATCAATGAATGAGGATGGTGAGAGAATTTGCGGCACAACTGAGCCACCTGTTCTGCCCTATTCCCCATCCAGTTTAGATATAGTAGCACCAATAAAGTTGATCCCAAAATTTTGATAATGTTAGGACCATAGTTCCTGCCCAAGGCTGAATTTGAATTATAGGGTCATTTTTGGCAGTCTGCATTCCCAAAAGGCTCCTGATATAAAGGGACCAAAGGCCGCTCCAAAGACTTTTCTACCTTATAAATATAGAACAGACAAAATGGTGCAGCAAATTTACTTAAATCTTATTTACAGATAATAAACTGGCCTCATAAGTTAAAAGTAGAGCGGGGTCCTTAAAGCATAACTTACCCTTTGGATCAAGATCCTCTTTAAGACCCACTCACGCAGTGTTCCAGCGAGAAGGTTGGAATTCTTCCACTCACCTCTTCTTGAGTTGTATGACCGGTATCATGCACTCTTGATCATTATACCTGATGGTGTTCCAAAACCTTTCTGGTGCAAATATTTTTTTCAAATTTTAAACAATAACAAAGAAGCGTCAAATCTGCCCACGCAGGGGCTTGGAGTGGCAGCATAACTCAGAGTAAGAATCACATATTGCCAACCAAATAAAAGAAAATAGTGGTATTGGTTATATGCAAAAAAACCTAGACAGCTGAAGCCCCCTTGCTGAAGAAGTCACGTCCATTGACGTAACGTGTACAGGGGGGAGGAGTGTGAGTTTGTGATGTCATCCCACGGCCATCTCATGTGTACGGAGATCATACAAAGAATTGCCTGTTTGCATAGCTTGCACTGCACGAAAGTGCTACGTTTGTGAGTATAAGCTTGTTACCTTTTATGGGAAAATAAATATTATGGAAACAGAGGGCACTAGATCCTGCATTTGTTTCTATGTATGCCGTTGTGGTTGGGAGAGAGATCCGAGGACCTATATATTGAACAAGAGAGAGAGATCAGCACACCTGAGAGAAATGTTGAATCTCACCCGCTGGTGAAACAGGGGTATGATAGTAATATGAGCGGCCAGGCACACTGGTGGTGGAGAGCACATTCAATCCAAATGTTTTTGAGCACGATATTTGGTGGAGAAAAGGACTGAATCAGATGTTACAAATTATTTAGAATTTTATGAACTTTTTTGAATTGTTTATGGAATGTTTTGTATGAAATGAATTTTGGGACTTTTTATTGATTAAGTCACATAATTAATTTGCTAGTAGCGCATCACTGCACCGAAGTAGAGTGTGTAACAGGCCAAAGATTGGGGACCAAAAGCCTATCAAACGTGGACAAGTCCACAATATGTGTAAGATGGCCCTGCAATGGCCACGGCCCCAGAAACAATGGTCACTAGAGCTAGGATTGACATGGGCGGGCAATATGAGCTGGAACCCAGTATCAATATAGGAGTACTTTATATGCTGCTTCTGAGGTGGCAGTGGTAAATGAGCATTTTGCTATGAAGGACCAAGTCTTGCTCAAGTCTGCTAGGTCTATTTTGGACGCTAAACATATGAGAGATAAATAGGGGACACTCTACTATTAAGGGATGCATATGTGTGGAGGTGAGACCAAGCAAATCCGGGGAGTGTTGGCATATGTGTTCAAAGGACGTTTTCTGAAAGGGGAAGGTAGAGGTGCGACGGAGGGATGATATCTAATGTTGGAGTTGGAGGTAGCAGAAAAACTCAGATTGAGGAGCCTTGTGCGTTTCTTGAAGAGACGCCCATGTCAAAAAAGACAGAGAGGTCAGGAAGTGCTGAACTTGTGTGAAACCATGGGCTGAGGCTGGTCCATCCCTGGGGGAAATAAAGGGTTGTAAAAGATAGGCAGGAGAGGCAAGAAGGGAGACATGAGGTTGTCCGAGTACCTGACAGAATCCCTGTGCTGCAAAGGAGGGCTAAGGGTGGGCGGGCATAGTTTATGAGGAAACCAAAAGAGGGCCTGGAAAGGAAGGGGAGTGCAATTAGGGAGCTCCAGAAGTGCACACAGAGAAATGTCGGTTAAGGTATGGAGTACGGACAGCTGGGAGATTTGAGCCACGAAGTAATATTTTGGTGATGTTTGGAACACCCAACCCCCCTTGGAGTCTGTGCATAAAAAGGGTGGCTCTAGAGACTCTAGGACGATTATTAGCCCAGATAACGTTTCCAAACCTTTCTAAATAGCTGTAAGACTTTTATACTTTTGTGCATTACCTTATTTTGCCACTTAGACTGTTCATCCACAATAAGTTTGTAAGTGTACACTTGAAAATATATTTTCTTTTGCTCCCTGCAGGTTCCTGGCATTACATTTCTCTGAGGTTATTTCTCCTGAATGGGACCATGACTAATGGAAAATTATCTGCCATTTCTTCTGACATTCATGAGAAACTTCTCAAAATTTGGATTCTGTGGCTGTCCTATTCCCAACCAGATCAAAGAGCATTAAACCTGTGTGGATACCTAAGCAACCCATGGGAAAAGGGAAATTTATCTGCGATTGCTCCCCCCCCCCCCTTTGCACCCTTATTGTCCTTTCTTCTTCTCCACCTCATCATTACTCCCCATTACCTTTCTCTCTTCTCCCCTCCTCTCGAATCGCCTTTACTTCCCCTTTTTTTGCTCACTTATTCCCTTGGAGCCTTTCTGAAATTATGCCAAATTTGCTCACATTAAGTTTCACTCTGAATTCTTAATGGGACTTCTGGTTTCTGAAATTCTAAAGTTCAGAGGCTTTCAAATTTTCAAAACGCTTCAACCACAGTTGATTGTACTTTTCAGAACTTCACTCATCTCTTATCCCCAGGAGCATTTTGTGAAAGAGGCACTGTTTTGCCAAGAACCAATCCCAAGAACAGTTCCTTGCAAACAGAGAGGCACTGTACATGATCAGTTGGTAAAGAGACACTGTCATCTCCCCAAAAAGATGTTCACTGTTCCCTGCAAAAGAAAAGGTATTGTACTCACCTTTCTGGTGGCCCGTGTCTTCTGGCATTGCTCTATTGAAGAACTACAGCCTCTGTCAGACTCTTCAATGTTTGATACTTACGGCAGTGTTGGATGTCTGTGTTCCTTCCTGAGTGCTGTGGTTGCATCCTCTGACCCCTATGTTGCAACAGGACTGTCAGAAAACTGGTGTGACCAGAAATGTGTGGACTGCACAGAAAATACCAAACAAAAGCGTAACTAAAATAAGAGTATTTATTAGAAGGTGTGACAGTAAACTAAAGCGCACAACCAAAATAGAAATAGTGAAGCCAACCAAAAGCATATAACTAGAGCAGTAAGGAAAGTCCAAACCATAAACTTCAAGCCAGGCCAGGGCCATCCACGGGAGATCAGTCAGAGGGAACTGGGGGGCAGGACGACGCAGGTTTCCGGATGCAGGTTTCCGGATACAGGTCCCAGGCTACAGAGGCACAAGGAACAATACCAAGGCAAGCTAGCACAGCACTCCCAGGTTTAAATACACTTCCTGCAAACAGTCTCAGGTGATGCTTGATTGCAGGAGATGATATCAGGTCCTGACTGCGAAGAGACACCTGCTGGTGGACACTGGAACTGCAGCGCCTAGGTGTGAGGGCTACAGTGCCACCAACTGGTAAAAGCGTTCCTAACAAGGACACAGCGATGATGCAGGGACCAGCAATTCCAACCCTAGAGCACAGTAGGGGACACAGACATTCAACACTCATGGAAATGTCAGAAGTTGAAGATTGAGGTGGGGTTACAGCACTTCAGTAGAGCAAAGATAGGAGATATGGGGCACCAGACAGATGAGTACAATACTTGTTCTTTTGTAGGTAACAGCCTTTGATTTTTTTTTTTTTGGAGGAGGGGGGGTTGGTCACTTTAACACATTGTTTATAGACCAGCTGTAGCAAAAAAAAAATTGTTTTGGATAGGTGTAGAATTTCTGTCGGGTTTTGTTTCCATCTGCGTCCCAGGTGGGCATATCCATCTTCATTCTGTAAGTACACAATGTCATTGGATATCCCCCCTATAGGGAGACAGACAAAAACACATTTTTAGACTATGTTTTCCAGCCTCACCCTGTGTGGGGTTTACAGGGGCAGCAGGTAAGGCAAGATCTCGACAGTGAAGTCTCAGACAGAAATAGAAACGTGCCAAAAATAAAAAAAAATTTTTATCCGCAGTGGTACAGAAACCTAAAACGCAAAAACCATTAAGTGAACAAAAACGTGCATGTGAAACACACTAAAGAGGTCCTCTCCCTGATGCTCCAGGGCGCAAGGCCCCAGACAGGGACATAGGGTTCCAATGGAATGGCCTGCCTAGCCAGAAGGCCTGGCAGACCCCATTCTTCTAGGACAGCCAAAGCCAACAACAAAATACTTGGTTGAAGGGGATCTCCCAAAGAGAGATCCACCCTCCAGGGGAAGGGGAGGAAGGAACCTGAGGGCCACACATCCTCCCCCTAGAAGTCAGGGAAAGCCGGAGGACTCACACCCTTCATCTTAGTGAGAAAACAAAACACACACACAAAAGTAAAAGTGAGAAACAGTGGAGGAAAATAAATTAAATAAAAAATGGCCGTGCAATAGTGCACTGGCCGGGCCCTGGAAGACAGCCCTATAAGGTGCAGTGCAGAAAAAGTGGTTGGAGCTGTGACCATGTGCTGGTTCACACGTTGGGGTCCCACCAGTGGTGGCTGGTGAAGTTTTAAGATGGTGGGGCGCCAGACCCTGCCCTTCCTTTTTGCCCCATCCCACTTCTTAGAAGCCACACCCCTTATAGGCTCCACCCAGTCTGTACACAATGTACAGTATAACTCAGCTGTCAGTCTTAATTCTCAATAAAATATTGCTGACTCATTCATCCATTAAATCCCAAAGGTAAAGAATTACATGAGCTGTGAGGTCTGCACAGGAACCGAGCACAGACTGGCATTATGTGGGTTTTCATGTATGTGCTGTGCCATCAAGCTCCATCCTAATTCCTTATTTTATAATAGGAACGCTGGAAATCCTCCACTAACCCCTGACACAAGGTGAGCTATAGAAATGTCCCTGGTTTTTGGAACTGAGCAGCTTCACTAACATAAATCTTCATTATATGTCCAAAAAAGTTCAAAATGTAATTATAAAATCAGGCGCTTTAAGATGGCATTCATTGGAAAGCAGTTATTGCAGAGAAATGGTCATGACTATACATTCCTCTTGTTCTGTTGTTTGATGCTGAGATGCACAGAGGCTGAGCACAGGCAGCTTCAATCAACACAGCAACTCCACTCCTGGGGACTTGTTGGTCCCTGCATTGGAAGTCACGAATCATTGCTTACAATGCACTGAATGCAGGGATGAAGAAGTGACCAGGAGTTGTTGCTGTGTTGGCTGAAGCTGCCTGTTAAACAGTAAAGCATGAAGAGCTGAGGGTGTGCGGTGCTGCTGAGCTCTGTGGTTCCCCAATGTCAGCAGACTAATTGCAGATCAATTACTGCCTGTGTATCCCTGAGATTTACATGCTGGCTCAGAGTTCTTATCCTACTGCTGAGCTTTGGAAGGGACCTGTGTCAGCCTTATGTGTAATCTATGGATGCAGACTAATCACTGCCTGTGTATTGCTGGGAGCTCCCTGTCATGTATGCTCAGATATCTTACCTGTCAGGCATTGCTGTGCTTGGATTCCTGAGGTCCTCTTCCTCTGCTCTGTACAGGATGGTGGGTGGGGGAAGAGTCCCTGTGGCGAGAGGAAACACTGCTGGAGAGGTAGAGACTAAGTGTCGGAGTGCGACTTGTGGAGGGTGGGACCTGGCTAGACAGCAGGCTAGAATGTGTAACTGCAAGCAGAGAAAATCTTGGCTCCCCCCCAGGCAGAGACCAAATGGACTGGGCAGTTTAAGGTCTGCAGATTCAGTCTCAGAATGGAATGTTGGAAAGCAGCCAATGAGGGTGGAGAATTCATTTTACTGTGTTCTAGATAGGGTTTTTTAATGAGATTTGGGACGTTTGCCCTGTTGCTAGGCAGGTTACACTTCTCTTTCTTATCTAATCTGTCTATTCCAGCAATTAGCAACAGAAGCACAGGGTCAGCTAGAGAGAAATTCCAAAGGTTTTTTTTCTTTGGAGTTTCTCTCTAGCTGTGCTGGCTGTTGGTTAATAATTATAGTTAATTTTTATTTTTATCTCTTACTTATTTTTTTGGTGGAGCTCCGCCCCTACATCCCTTATGGACGAGCCTCCACTGGGTCCCACAACCAAGTGTCACTAAGAGCACCCCTAGGGTGACCACTGCCGGGGGCCACAGACACCATGGACTCTTGCCTTTCCCAGCATAAAGGGAAAAGCTCAGTGATGTGAAAATCTTCTGAAAACAGTAAAGTCCAAAGACAAAGTGAAACATTCAACCATCCATCAAAGAGGTAACCTTAGCACTTGTACCCATCACCACAAATAAAGTTGGTCTCTTACCAAATATAAAGGATCCCCGCTACAGAGTTCAACCAAGCATATTGTTAAATAACCTCCAGACATCCATCAATGGCAATAGCGAAACACTGACTTCAGGCTTCAATTCCAAGGATCAGCATGTCAGACCGGACCTCATCTACACTCAGAGGAGAACAGAGGCCACTAGACATGTGCAGAATGAAACAAATTGTTTTGTTTAGATTCGTTATTTGCATTAATTTGTTTAGTTCAATTTGTTTAATTTATTTAATTTTTTTTTTGGAATTCGTTTCATTTATTCGAGTTCAAATCTATTCAAATTTTCCAAATTCAATGAAATTGAACTCAATTCGACCAAATTCAGAAAATTCTAATTAATTTGAATTCATATTCCATTCTAAATCCATCTGCAAACAGATTTATTCTATTCAAAATGCAAATTTTGGAAGAAGGTTATATTCTTTGTATTCCATTCTGTTCTATTGTTTTTTCTATTCTATTCTATTTTCTATTCTATTCTTTTCTTTTCTATTATATTCTATTCTTTTCTATTCTATTTTCAAATTTCATGAGATAGTTATATTGTTGAATTCTTTCTATCTCTATTGTTTTTTTTCTATTCTATCATTTTCTATTCTATTCAAATTCTAATTTATTTTATTTGAAATTTGAATTCTGGAAGATAGTTATATTCTTTCTATTTTATTCTATTGTATTGTTTTTTTCTATTATATTCAATTCAATTCTTTTATTTTCTATTCTAATCTATCATATTCTTTTCTATTCAAATTTATTCTATTCAAAATTCGAATTTTGGAAGAAGGTTATATTCTTTCTATTTTATTCTATTCCAGTGGTTCTCAACTCTGGTCCTCGGGACCCACTAACAGGCCAGGTTTGCAGGATAACTGAAATGCATCACAGGTGATATCATTTGCTGCTCAGTGATTGCAGTATTCTAGTCTGCATCTCCCCAAGGTAATACTTAAAATCTGGCCTGTTGGTGGGTCCCGAGGACAGGAGTTGAGAACCACAGTTCTATTCTATTGATTTTTTCTATTCTTTTCTATTCTATTCTTTTTTTAATTGAATTCAAATTTATTCTATTTGAAATTTGAATGTTAGAAGATAGTTATATTCTTTCGATTTTATTTGTTTCATTTTATTTTTATTCTGTTCTGTTTAGAGTTGCACGATTCTGGATAAAATGAGAATTACAATTTTTTTGCTTAAAATACAGGTCACGGTTCTCTCACGATTTTGAAGAACTTTTTTATTTTAAAGATTTACAGCCCCTGAACATTAGGTTATCAACCAAGATGGCAATAAAATAATACATAATACTCTTTGCTTCAATAAAATTTAAAGAAATGTAATGAAACATAATGTAATGTGTAAAGAAATAAAAACATTACCATTAAGATATATTACATTTTGTTTTTTGTTTTTTTTAGTACTCGCCAATACCAATTACTGATGCCCACCGCAACTTTTTTGTTTACACTTCAGCTTGTCAGCAATGGTACAAAGCATTGAAAAGTTATTTTACAAATGAAATAAATGTATTTATTTAAATTTTCTGATTTTTTTTTCAATGTGAAATGTTTAAATATATGTTAAAGGTGTAAAAATATTGATGAACAAAGCAAACAAAAAAAGTTTGAATTATTAATAGTTTATAGAATAGTAGTAAATAAAAAAAGCAGCAGGCAAATAATAATAATTCAATGGAGAAGGAGAATAAAGAGTTAATAATGCTGATTAGAGGAAATTAAGGGTTAATAAGGGGTTAAACAGAGGAACAATTTAATAAAAAACAAAACAAAAAATTTATTTTTTTACTTGACAAGGCTCCTTTAAACTGACTTCATTTGCAAACCAAAGTTCATCCCTTTGATCTGTAAATGAATAAACAGAAGGACAGATAAGAAGATGCAATGGGGTTGATTTACTAAAGCTTGAAAGTACAAAATTTGGTGCAGCTCCACACAGAAACCAATCAGCTTCAAGGTTTTATTGTCAAAGCTGAAGTTAGAAGCTGATTGGCTAGCATGCACAGCTGCACCAGTTTTTGCACTCTCCAGCTTTAGTAAATCACCCCAATGTTTCTTTTTACCTGTTTCTTTAAGCGCTGAGCAATGTTGTTGATACGCATTGCCAGCTGCTTTTTTTTTTGGACAGCTGTGAGCGGGGAGCTCCTCTGCACTTTATACATGAATCATTTAAATGCTGGATTAAGATAGTGTGGGTGGTCGATTCAAGATCTCGATCTTTTAACGATTAATCGTGCAACTCTAATTCTATTCATTTATTTTCTATTCTGTTTTTTCTGTTCTTTCATTTTCTATTATATTTTGTTCTGTTTTGCTCTATTCTTTTATATTCAATTCTTTTATTTTCTATTATATTCCTTTATTTGTTATGCTATTCCTTTATTTTATATTCAATTTTTTTTCCATCCTTTTATTTTCTATTCTGTTCTGTTTTACTCTAGTTTATTATATTCTTTTATTTTCTATTCTGATATATTATTTTCTATTTTATTCCTTTATTTTCTATTCTATTTTATTCTCTTCAGAAATTCAAATTAGATTAGAAAAGTTCAAAGCTGATTTTAAAACAATTCAAATTCGATTAGAAAACTATTCGAATTCAGATTTTGTCCGAAATTTTTGTTTAGTTATTTCAGATTCGTTTAAATTCCTTACTATTGTAAGAAATTCTGATATATCCGCATTTCCGAATAAAGAAAAATTTCCCCGGATTTCAATTCGGAACAAAATGAACCTAGAGCCCGCACATAACGCAAAAACACCAAATAATGTATTTAAAACAATAGACAGGTACTTACAGGGGTAAAGGAAAATACAGCATGTCACAGCAGATACCAATGCCTCGCCACTTGTATTTTTAACCACTTCAGCCCCGCATGGTTTCACCCCCTTCCTGGCCAGAGCATTTTTCGCGATACAGCACTGTGTTGCTTTAACTGACAATTGCATGGTTGTGCAACGTTGTACCCAATTTATGTCTTTGTTTTTTCCCACCAATAGAGCGTTCTTTTGGTGGTATTTGATCACCTCTGCCGTTTTTTATGTTTTGTGCTGTCAACAAAAAAAGGTTGACAATTTAAAAAAAAAAAAAAACAATATTTCTTACTTTCTGCTATAAAACATATCCAATAAAAAAAAAAATTTAAAAAATCTAATTTCTTCATCAATTTAGGCCAATATGTATTCTGCTACATATTTTTGGTAAAAAAATCCCAATAAGTGTATATTGATTGGTTTGCGCATAATGTCTACAAACTATGGTATAAAGTTATGAACTTTTTATTTGTTTTATATTTTTACTAGTAATGGCGGCAATCATCGATTTTTAGTAGGACTGCGACATTGCGGCAGACATATCGGACACTAAGTGACACTTTTTACAGACCAGTGACACCAATACAGTGATCAGTGCTAACAAAAATGCACTGGCACTGTATAAATTACACTGGCAGGGAAGGGGTTAACATCAGGGGCGATCAAAGTGTTAAGTCCTAGGGAGTGCTTTCTGTGGGGGGAATGCTGTTACGGGAGAAAAACAGAGATTCGTGTTTCTGCTTAGAAGAAACACAAGATCTCAATTTTCCTCTCTGGCAGAACGGTGGTCTGCCTTTTTACATAGGCAGATTGTCATTCTGCCTCTCTCCGAATGATCGCCGGGTTTCCAGTGGACATCGCATCCACTAGACCCGCTGTGTCCAATCACAGTGGGACGGGAAATTTTCTGCAAGGGTCCCTGAGGAGAAGCATACGGGTGATCAACCACAATTGGGGCTTATTACATAGCCAACGATTAAATTCCTTGTTCCATTTTGCCATAACCAGAAGACAAATTCTAATTGATGTGCAGAGGCTCACATTTACCTCCAGTTGTCACAAGGGCCCATTCACACTATGGTTTGTGTTAATCTACATGCGTTAATGCGATGCTTGAAGGTTTGCTGGGTAAAGGCAGTCCTTTTATTTTGAATGGGCAGCCAGTGCACCTTAACACCCTAAAATAAATGACCCTTTTCTAAATGTTGTTTACTGCAATCAACAACATTGGCATTCTAGTGGTGCTGCAATATGTTGTGTATTGGGGTGCCATGTTAACCTGTCGGCCTTGCGTGCAATAGCACCAATAGAGCTGTGATGAGAACATGCCCCATGCGCACTCCCAGCACAGTGACCAGCGACTAACGGAAACCTCCCAATTGCTGCTTGCATTCGGGAGTGTTACAATTATGTGACAGCCAATAACAGCGGTCCCATGGCCATAAGCCCCGCCTTCCGGCATTCTAAAGCCTTAAAGGGCCAGCAGGAGACGGCTCAAAGGGGTTAAATGAACCAAATTGTCATCGCAACACACAGGTATGCATGGGCCAATAATTAACTACAAATATTCTGAGACTTAAAGGGTAACTTCACTTTTGTGGGAAAAAAATATCAAATAAAAAAATAATATAGCATATACAATTGCAACTCAAGTCATATTGTAATTGAACATTATTAAAAATGACATTTCCTTTTCAATCTGCAGCCTCTGTAATTTTCTGTACAATGCAATATGGCTACCTGGAGGCGTTCTTTACACAGATGGTGTACGGAACACTCCCTAAAAATTGTATTTTCTGCTTGTGTGATTGGCTGATTTTCCCAGAAGTCTGCACTAAGATACAAATCAGACTTTTGGGATCCCCTGCAACACAAATGAGATACTCCCAAATGGAAATCACATCTAAAGGGATACCGATCCTGCCAATTTCCTCATTAGAGCCCCGCAGGTGCAGCAGCTGACTGATAATTATAAAACCACTCCCATTAGACCCACTTGGCACATGGACACAGACAAACAAGCAGCTATTTCTTCAGAATACCAAAAGGTAAGAATCTGCAAAAAAATGTTTTACAATCCTTGCAATGTACATAGATCACCCCGAGTGCAATGTTTTTTTTTTTTTTCAACAAAAGTGGAGTTACTCTTTAATTAAGTAATTGAAAGTAAAACTCTAGGCAAAAATAAGAAGGTAAAAAATAATAACTTTTGTAGCAAAATTCACCAATAATTTGGAGATTTCCCCCCCCAGTACCTGTTTCCTGCTGCTTCTGATAGCCATTGTGATGAACCCCCATACTCAAGAGGAGTATGTCTGCCATATAAGCGTCCCTTGGTCAATACCAGCACGATCCAAGATCCCTTAGCCCACCTAGCCACTTGTCGAGGCATCAGTGTAGGGTGCTAAGAAGCATAAAACTGTTTATTCAAACACAAGTACAAAGAGATATACACTCAGGGGACAATCCCCTCTCATTTGCATAATGACACAGGGCAGGGTAAACTTTACATCTCCTAACAAGAGACACACGGGTATATTCAACTTTTCAGCAGTAGACCGTCTTATCAGCAGGGAGGGGCTGCTTGAGAAATCCCCCCCCCTCCCCTCTAGCATCTAATAGCTGACAGTGATTTCATTAACATGTAAGCTAATCCACATACACAAATACATCCCATAACACTTTGCTCCCAAGGCAGACAGAAACAATAGAACAATGGGATACAGCACTTAGCAAACACATAACAACCCCCACCCCACCTCAAAATATCTAACAATGGTCTGAGACGAAAGGTGGAATTTATCTTCATAGATTTCTTGAGGGATATTGTTCAGAAGTATTAATGTCTCAAGTGAAAGAGACCCTTCATTCTTTCAACATAAACCACACATATAGAACCCTGGATAACAGGGGTAAAAGGAAATGCTAAGTCCAGTGTGGTGGTACGGTGAGTCTGGCTAGTGCTGATTCGACTAGGGTTCTCGGTCACCCTGTGCCCCAATAGACACAGGGTGACCTACACATAGGAGGGGCCGGGGGAGCTGGACAAGGAGTTTCCCCGATTTCTCTAAGATAAGCTGGGTTCCACAAAGCCCTCCACCCAAAGTGACTACCATCACAGCCATCATCACTGAACCCACTTCCTCTGAGCCCATGTCATTCTGTTCCTGCCCCCACCTGTGACTGGAGAAGCAGTACAAAGATAAACTCATCTCTGTCTCTATGTCCTCCTATCACCATGCTTCTTGTCAGCGCATAACCTGATTGTCACCTTGTGCTGCTTCTTCTTCTCACTCATCAGCCCTGCTGTACAGTAACTGTTAAGCAGGATACACACTATACAATCTCCTTTAGGTTTTTTCCTTTAGATTTACCAAAACCATATAATATAAGGTCAAACCTAAAGGAAATCAAACAACAAAAATTGTATGTGTATCCAGCTTAAGAGGCTGATACCAGATCAAAATTAGGTATTTACATGGCTTGTATACAAAAAAATACATTTAATGATGTATTAATCATTGCAGAGCTGTATTAATTTGTGTCCTTTATATCTACCCAAAGTTCAGATTTAAAACTTTTAAAACAAAATAAACGTTATCTCTTAATTAAAAAAAAGCAAAATGTAAATGGCAGAGAAACCAAATTATTTTTTAAGGACCATGATCGGGGCAGCTGGTGGTTTTTGCAAATCCTCTGAAGATTCTTCTTAAAATTCTGTTTTTAAGCAGTAAATTAATCAATCTTCTTTCTTCCGATTTTCAAAACACTTCACGTTTTTGACTTGCTAAGTAGTCATGAAAAATTAATTAATCCGCTCGCAGACTTGAGTGCATTGTTGAAAGTGTTTTTCGTTTTTTTTCCGACAGTTTTAGGAGAAAGAAAAATGTCCATACGTGAAGACTATATTGTATAATGCCCCTGTGGGCATGGAAGTGTGAATGATGGATATTAAAGGGAACTGTCATAGACCATGGAGTGAAAGAAGGCCTGTCAGAAACGTATTGGAGGCTACATTAAGACACAGGTGTAATGGAGGTTCACAATTTTAAAATGTAATAGAGAGCCTGGGCCTAGAGATTGAGGGCATTAACACCAAGTTGCTAACATACCTCTGACATGGTTCCGTAGGATTGTGTGCTGGTAAAGGTGGACAACTATCATCTTAGAAGTCATCAATATAGTCTTTCAGACCTGGCAGCTGCAAAATCAGCGGGGGTGGGGGCAAGGTCATCCCATATCAGACACACTGGGGTTGATTTACTAAGACTGGAATGTGCAAAATTTGGTTCAGCTCTGCTCAGAAACCAATCAGCTTCCAATTTTTTTGTCAAAGCTTAATTGAACAAGCTGAAGTTAGAAGCTGGTTGGCTACTATGCAGAGCTGCACCAGGTTTTACACTCTCCAGTTTTAGTAAATTAACCCAATGTGTATCTCTTTATTAACACTTTATAGTTTTTTGTGAATGAATAGGGGGGTTCTATGTACCCCTTACTCATTCACATGGGGGAGGGGGGGCAGTACCTGGATGTGACCTACCGGGCCAGGGTTGTGGAGAAGAGACCCTTGTCCTCATCAACAAGTTACCTCCATCCAAGTTAAGAGGGGTGCCCTTTTCTGGCCTGCCAGGCTGCGTTGTCTGGTGTGAATTTTTGTGGAAGACCTCACACTTTTTTGGGGGGAGTGGTTTCTCTATAAAAATTTTTAGACCTAAAGGGTCTGGCATAGATTTGAAAGGCCGGATATGAATTATGGGGGGAAACCCAGAGCCATTTTTTAAAAAACTATACCTGCCCCTTTGGCCAGAGCTTCTCAGCCATGTAAATGAATGGGGTAAGTGACATCACTGGCTGTTAAGAACCTGGACCCGACAGCTTCCTTAAAAACCATTGACAACAAAAAACTGCTTTGTATAATAACTTAAATGTTCGCGCATTTGTCTGAATGCCAAAATGTCCAAGGTTCAGTCTGAAGTTGTATTCAGACCAAACCTTAAACTCATCCCTTCTGCTGTATTACTAAGGAGAAATATTTGTGGGGTGGAATTAGCATGGCATTTGTATACATTTGAATTTTGGCTGTACTCATATATGGCAGCACAATGGTGGGCTTGTGGTTGGTTGTAAATCTCTGAAATGAAAAATGAACATAGTATATGATTTTATGACGTGTGCTTGACTCAATCTATAGCATTTAGAGTGGTTCCTGTCTGCTCTTTCCTTCCTCTGCTATCTGCATGGGTCTCTTCGGACAAGTTTTCCTGACACAAGCCAATCCTCGGACATAGCCCTCACCCACACCTCTTAACTTAAAACTTGAGAATGAGGGACACTTTAGGGAGATAGTGACCTGCAGCTTGGCAAAAAGTGTGTGTGACCAAACTGTTAATAGTGGTAGGGGCTAAAGAGGCACCGTTAAACAAAACCTGGGCTTTCTTGTACCTATAAAATATTCTTTGATTGCTGTGCCACAAGCAAGAGTCTCATAGACACATACCCCTCACTCCTAGATAACACCAGACCCCCTATACCCCCTGTACTCCTAGATAACTTGTTGTTGGATAAAAAGATTTTAAGCAACAGACAGCATGGATTCATGAAAGACAGAAGTTGTCAAACAAACCTGATTTCTT
>BLSH010348853.1:72096-86693 GCA_018402905.1 Glandirana rugosa
CTGTGTTTACTGACTGTGACACAAAGTTCAGAATCATCTTCCACCCCGGAACTACACAAAGCAGTAATACTGAAACAGACTCCTGTACCAGTATGCCGCGTCGCGGGGTCTTAAATAGACGGCTAGTTTGTCGGATAATTGGGTGACACATGATAGGCAAGGTGAAAAGTGACCACGCGCGCTCGTCATCTTATGATTTGTGTCACCTGTTACATAACTTCGGTTCAATTAACCGGCTGTTTAGAAAGGTGTTGAACCACGTAACAGTACGACGGTTTAACTCAATAATGGTACAATTTGTAAATAATCATCAGTTAAACAATTTTATACGGATATATCCGTGAATATATAAATTTTGGTGTTTTCAAGTAATACGTTTTGTAGAATACTAATTTGGTTATGTTATATATATATATATATCTGGGGCGCTGCGCCGTATGACCATGTCCTCAGACAAAGTCATAATGACGAAACACATCAAGGCCCCACCTTCTACTAAGACTTGAAACACAGTGTCAGTCATTTGTGTCTCATACGATTAACATATGAATGCCGATCATGTTTATAGTATTGCATGCTCCACAAGACAGAGTTCTTCTGAGACTCAATTCAGTACATTGTGTGTTTTACTACAAGTACTGAACATCTTCTCTAGGAGGCCACGGAAGGGCCAGGAATAAAGACTCAAATGGACTTTGCTCAGAGCTGACTCCAGAACCACATCACAAGGGATCTGGTCCTGAGCAGTGCTACCTCACTCACTGATTTGGGAGGAAGCTGGAAGGAGGCACATAGTTCTGTGCTATTTGGGGGAGAACCAGCAACAATCACCACTACAATTACACAGCTGGCGCCCTGATGATGCAACATCAAATCTTTGAAATGCGTGGTGAGAAATCTAGTAGGTAGGTGTAGTACACTTTTTCTACCACAGAATCATTGCAGGGGGAAAAGAAGTCAAGAGGAACATTGTTCCTCTATGGTTTCCTGAGTCACTGAGGGCAGTGAATCGGTTGGATGCCGCCACCCATGTGACTCCGGCGGCCATCCTAGGTGTGGCAGAGTCTATTTAAGAACCTGACCCCTGGGTGTGGCGCACATTCTGGCATGTGGGTAGTGTAGGGACAGGTCACCCATCTGTCAGGGACAGTATTAGAGGTAGGGAACAGTTCCAGATGAGGAGGGGAAGCATAGGGATTTGCCACTTTCCTGGAGAACTCCTCATTTGGGCTCGGACTGGCCAGCCGCATTCTGCCCCTCAAGACAGACACTGTTAGCTCAGCTGAGACCTGCTCCACTACACGGTGTCATCATCCAGGTTTCCTGGCTGGGACTCCTGGATGTGAACTGTTATACCTTGACTTCAATAAAAGTTCTCAACTGCACCTGGACTGAGTGTCTGTTATCGCCGCCGCACCACGCTGCACCTACCCACACGTGGTGTTATTGTTTATGGGAGCAGAGACGAGAATTTGTGGAATTTTGGAGTGCAGAAACTACTGCCTCCTGGGATATGTGATGTAGGAATCACAGAAGGATGCAGGAGGGCAGCGTACACGGTACCCTCGCCTAGACAAGAAATAAGGAAGTTTGAAGGCCCCCAACATTAGAAAGAAAAAAGTAACTTCTCATTGATAAATTACAAATTGTACAGGGGAAGGGGAAGAAAGTCATGATACTGTACATACTTTATTCTCTGCAAAAAGGTCTACTTTAGGTGGAATGTTTGACTATAGCTTGTTGCAGTAGATCATGAACAACCTTAGCGTTTAACTGACTGATTTCACATGTTGCCTAGAATTACTATCTAATACTTCAGAATCCTCTCATGTCCAATTGCAACTAACTGAACAATATTAAAAGTGAAAATTCTAGGAATCCTTCACTTGTTATTAAATGGATTTGTTCCTTCTCTAGTAAGCATCCTGCTCGTTCTTAGACAGGTTGTTCTCTATATTAAGTGTAACACTTTAATTAAAGTATCCAATTTCTGTGAAGAAGCAACCTATCCAAAGGCCGAAGAAAAAAAACACCTTTATTAATCAAAAACCCGAAATTCATTTACAAATTCAAATATGCCGAGCAGCTCTCAACAGTGTTAAGCTGGTCGTTTGGAAAAAAAAAGAAATTACATTAAAAAGCCTCAGCAATCACAAATAAATATACATGACGGCATTAGCTATCTTCTCTGGAGAAATAGCTCTGACATTTGTCCCTGAAAATTAAGTTGCGAGTTATGAACCATAATTTTTTTTCTGCCAGTTGGACGGCATATTGCGACATACTGGGTTCGGGCAGCTTAAATCCCAGATGCCCACAGAAATACAATGTAGCGCTTTGCAGAAATGGAATGCAAAATTTATTAATCTACACGCCGATGGATTTGATGAGCACTGCGTTTCATTACTGCCGTCCGAAGGTAGCTTGATCTGAAATTAGATGAAAAGGCTGAAGGCTTTGGGGGATTATTTTATGAACTTTTATTTCCTACGCAATTATAGATCAGATGATGTGATGCATTATGCTAGGTGCTCATGTACATATCTCTCTTTGTGGGGTGAAAAGAGATGACTTAAAATTGCTAGCAATTTTTTTTTTGCAGCAAATGAAATCGCCACTGTCACATACCTGAATGCAGAGCTTGAAATGACGAGGGTGGTCTCTCTTACTCAAACCTGAGTTGGTGTTCAGGGAATGTAGAGACGATGAGGTGCCATGAGTGCCAATAAAGGAATGTTGGTGTTCATGGAGTTGGAGAACAATGTCTTCACATAGGTTTGGATATCAGGATAATACAGGTCACTAATCAAGTTGGAGTCTGTGCTGTGTCTGATATGTTTTATATATATACAGTATCTCACAAAAGTGAGTACACCCCTCACATTTTGTAAATATTTTATTATATCTTTTCTTGTGGCAACACTGAAGAAATAACACTTTGCTACAATGTAAAGTAGTGAGTGTAAAGCTTATATAACAGTGTAAATTTGCTGTCCCCTCAAAATAACTCAACACACAGCGATTAATGTCTAAACCGCTGGCAACAAAACTGAGTACACCCCTAAGTGAAAATGTCCAAATTGGGCACAATTACTCATTTTCCCTCTCTGGTGTCATGTGACCCGTTAGTGTTACAAGGTCTCAGATGTGAATGGGGAGCAGGTGTGTTGTATTTGGTGTTATCTCTCTCACTCTCTCATATTGTTGCTCTACATAAAGATGGCATAGGCTATAAGATGATTGCCAAGACCAAGAAACTGAGCTGCAGCATGGTGGCCAAGACCATACAGAGGTTTAAAAGGACAGGTTCCACTCAGAACAGGCCACGCCATGGTCCACCAAGGGAGTTGAGTGCATATGCTCTGCGTCATATCCAGAGGTTGTCTTTGGGACAGAGAGGAGTGCTGCCAGCATTGCTGCAAAGGTTGAAGGGGTGGGGGTCAGCCTGGCAGTGCTCAGACCAGACGCTGCACACTGCATCAAATTGGTCTGCATGGCTGTTGTCCCAGAAGGAAGCCTCTTCTAAAGATGATGCACAAGGAAGCCCGCAAACCGTTTGTTGAAGAGAAGCAGACTAAGGACATGGATTATTGGAACCATGTCCTGTGATCTGATGAGACCAAGATAAACTTATTGTGTTCAGATGGTGTCAAAAAGGTGGTGCAGCAAGGAGGGGGAAAGATCCCCATAGAATCATCGTTCAATGAAGAACACATCTGCAGGGCAGATGCGTTCCCATTGAACTTAATAGGCTGGGAATTCGCACCGCATTGCACAGAAAATGCACATGTTTTCTGTTCAATGCGGAGTGCGAATGCACTGCACCAATGTGTTTTCAAGTGTCCTGCGAATTGAATGCAGTGTAAGCCGCATCAAATTTGCATAGGTGGGAACATAGCCTTAAAAGCCCTGCTGCAGACTACTGCAACCCAGCAGGAAACCAATCGTCAGATCGCACAGGCCACTGCGGCGCAGCAGGAGGCAAATCGCCAGCAGCATGAAGTGAATAGCCAGGCCATTGCAGCCCAGCAGGAGGCGAATCGCCAGGCCATCGCAGCCCAGCAGGAGACGAATTGCCAGTTTGCGGAAGCCCTGGTGGAATTAAAGAAGTGGTCCGCAAGTCCTTTACCGGTGGAACAAAAAATGGCGCGTGCCAGCTATTTCCTGCAGAAGATGACACCTGCAGATGATGTGGAAGTGTACCTAGCAACTTTTGAAAGAGTCGCTGTTCAAGAAGGATGGCAAAAAGAGCAAAGGGCAGGACTGCTAGTGCCTTTTCTGACAGGAGAACCCCAAAAGGCCTATTATGATCTGGAATTAGAGGCTGCCGAGGATTATGAGACACTGAAAGTTAAGATGCTTGCATGCATGAGCATCACCATTGCAGTCTGGTCATGCTACAATACTGACAAGCCACCCCGCTCCCAAATGTTTGATTTGATACACCTCACCAAGAAATGGCTGCAACCAGAGACTTTGTCACTAAGATTGTGGATCATGTGGTCATGGACCACTATTTATGGGCACTCCCTGCCACTTTTGAGGAAGTGGGTCAGCCATGGGGACCCTAAGACTGCAAACCAGCTGATAGACTTGGTGGAGAGATATACTACTGCTGAGGACTTGTTTAACCTATCCATGCCCCACTCCAATGTCTCTAGGGGTGAAAAATCGCTGGTAAGACTGTTCCAGGGTTCAAGGGCGTGAGAAAAATTTACAAGACTGTTGCCACAGATAAAGAGACTATGGGCTCAGGACCTGGAGACTGGCCAAATAGGTCAGTAAGGTCTGGGTACAGAACACATAAAATGTTATCACTGCCATGCGTTAGGTTATATTGCTGCTAACTGTTCCCTAAATGATGAACCAATGCAATGTGATAATGCTTACTAGAAAAAAATTGTTGTTGCTAAAGTGTTGTAAAGGTGTCACTGTGCTTGAAAACAAAATTGCGTGATGATCCCACCACCAATCAATATGCGCTTACCCCTAAGCATTGATCTCTTATTATAGGAGATCTGAGAAAGCCTGCATATAATTCCTCTTGGGTATATGTCTTGTTACCGGCATGGAGCCACAGGACTTCCAAGGTTGTGTCCGGTTATAGACAATCCAAACTTTCAAAGCAGGGTTGAGGTTATATCAAGTGAGAGAAGAAAACTCCCATGGCGTTATACCGTTAAAAAAGTGTGTTTTAATAAAAAATATTGCACTTACAGTATGCGAAAGAAAAAGAAGCGTTTGATAATCTCAATGACATCCTGCAGTATTACAGAGCCATTCCAAATTGCGGTGTGTAAGGAAGGAGCCATACCCGACCGGTTTCGTCACTACTGGACTTCTTCCCCGGTTATAGGCATATAGGCATCCATCCTCTAACACCGCCATAAATAGAGGGGAAGGGGACACAGCCTGCGTGCATTTCCGGGCACTTCCGTGTTTGGACCAAGCCTCGTTTTGGTCCGAATAGTTGATTGGTCCTTAGAACTACCAAGCCTCGTTTAAAAGTGGCTGTTAGAAACGTAGCCCCGGAAAAGACACAATGGTGCTGACGTCTCTTATTAAACCCCGTCACATGACGGGAAGTTGAAGAAAACTAAGCCTCACTCTCTCTGGGAATCGGTTTCATTGGAAATCATATGCCGGGCCCACATCACAGCCAGGCCAGCAATACAACAGGAGTCGTCTCTATGTACTACTGCAGCCTCAGACCCACCCTCGTACACAACACCGAGGGTTACTTTGGCTCAATCCCATGGCTGTATCGCTCCTCCCTGTTTAAGGAAAAATATTCACAATATCCCAGTCTCTGGATATTACTGAGGCCAGAACGCGGGGAACTCGTTGGTATTAAAAAAATATTATATATAATAGTGAGGGTGGTTGGTTATAAGCCGTTTGTCTCATTCCCCTATATAGGAAAAATTATATTATTAAAATCAATAATATCTGACCATCTAAATGATAAATTCTAAGGGCAGGTACTCGCACTATGATATCAACGAGAAAAAGATCAATAATATATTCAACAGGTATATATCTATATATAAAGGAGGTATATCTCCAAACTGTACAAATACAACAATATACCCTTATGGAATTAATATTATGATGGAAAATTAAAAATTGGAAAAAATTAAAATATAAAATAAACTGAAAAGATATAAAACTAAACATAGACCATAAAAATTTGGCACATGCATATAGGTACTATAATACAAAAGCCACGCAGCCAACACATGAAGAGTTGGCACTAGTGAAACTGGGTCAGGAGTTGTCCAAGAACGAATTCACATCCAGATCTATGTTCATACCCAAAGGGGAAAGAGTTTTGAGGGTATAGATCCATTTCGTTTCGATCCTGGGCAACTCCCTGACCCTGCAGCTGCCCCTCCAATGTGGGGAAAAGAGGTCCAAACCCACAAATAGGGTACCGGTGGGGTTTTGATTGTGGATTTGGTCATAATGTTTGGAGACACTATGATTTTATAGCCCTTCCTGATATTTGCTATGTGCTCATTGAGTCTTACATTGAGGCTCCGCATAGTTCTTCCCACATATTGCAACCCACACCTACATTGCAACATGTATACTACATGTGTAGTTCTACATGTGATGAAAGATTTTATATTGTATTGTTTGGATGTAACAGTAGAGCAGAAGCTGGTTATTTTGCGGCCTCTGTGGCTGTTGAGATTGCACACCTGACAGCTCTCACACTTATAGTAGCCGGTCAGGCCATGAAAAAGAGGTGCTTTACTGAGGGGGGGATGAAGGATATTGTGCACAAGTTTATCCTTCAGGTTAGGTACTCCTCTAAAGATTATTTGTGGTTTGGTGGGATGTTGGACCCTAGGATTCTATCATTTTGCAAAATGTGCCATTGTTGTTGGACTATGCGTTTAATTGTTCTATGTTGAATGGAATAATTCATAATAAATCCAAACTGAGTTCTTTTGTCTCACTTCTCTGTGGTTTGTGCCTGTTCTTGTAGTAGGGAAGCTCTGTCCCTTTCCCAAGCTTGTGTCAAAGCTTGGTCTAGAGATGTTTTCTTGTATCCCTTCTCCAAAAATCTTTTGGTAAGAATCTGGGACTGTTCTTGAAACTTTTCTCTGGAAGTGCAGTTTCTCCGTAAACTGAGATACTGCCCCTTCGGTACACCTTCCAGCCAGGGAGCATAATGACAGCTGTCCCGGGAGATATAGGAGTTATGGTCAGTGGGTTTAAAATATGTTGATGTAGTCAACCAATTGTTTTCAACTGTGATGTTCAAATCCAAAAAGTGAATTTCCTTTTGGCTCATTTCGGAACTTAGCTTAATACCTATATTGTTTTCATTCAGCCTGTTCATGAATTCTACTAAAGAGGAGGAGTCCCCCTTCCAGAGGAGGAGGACGCCATCTATATATCTAGCCCAGAGTATCAACCTCTCGTCTTTCTGGGTATAGATGACGTCCTCCTCCCACTTAGCCATGAACAGGTTGGCTACACTTGGGGCATGTTTGGCCCCCATTGCCACACCCCTGTTTTGGAGGTAAAAATTGCCTCCAATCCACAAGTAGTTATGTGTAGCTGTGAATTCTAATAAGTCTACTATGAACTGTCTTTGAGCCCGAATTAGGCCTGAATCCCTATCAAGGAAATGGGACACTGAGGCAATTCCCACATCATGAGGGATGATGGTATACAGCGAGGTGACATCAGCTGTTAGTAACCACCATCCCTCAGGAAAATGGGTCCCCTCAATCAAACTAATGATAGACTTAGTGTCATTAATAAAGAAAGGCATCTGATCCTTTGAAGAAAGGAATCAATATATTTGCCCACCCGGGACGTGATAGAATCAATCCCACTTTTGATTGGGCGTCCCGGGGGGCAAGCAGAGTTTTTATGAATTTTAGGTAAGTAGTAAAGAACGGGAGTTCTGGGTGCAACAGTGTTAAGTACCTGGCAGACGAATCTGACTTCTGCAGGGGTTACCTCTCTTGCGGCCCTGGTTCGAGAATCCCTAATAGTGTAGACAGGGAGTTCAGGAGCACAGGGGGGCACGAGGGCTGGACTGGATCACTTGATGGTGTGTGAAGGTCCACTAGAGCTCGTGCTGAGCAGAAGAGTAGTCATACAGTCTGGGTCGGCAACTGGCTGGCTAGGAGGTGCAAAAGGAGCAGGCAGGCTGGTGGTCAGGTACAGGCAGGGTCGGCAATGTGTGGGCAACGAGATACAGGAGGATTAGGCAAGAGAATGGTCGTAGACAGGCCGGGGGTCTGGGCAGGCAGAATTCAGCTGAGTCCAAGGAAAGTCGGGGTCACAGATACAGAAAAGTCTCTCAAAGCAGGGCACGGGGTCACAGGAACGCGGTAGAATGGACAGCACTTGCTACAGGAAATCCACTGTTTAAATAGAGCTGCCCAGGACCGCCTCCTCTGGGAGCGCGAAGAAACAACAATCAAATGCAAACACGTCCTCAGCACAATCTTCTCCTAACATTGCCCCCCCAAGGGGCAGCCTCCGGATGCCCAAACGGGTTCTCCTAGTCTGGTGCCTCCTCCAGAAAGCACTGATCAGTTCATTTGCATGAAGGTTTTCCTCCGGCTCCCAAGAGTTCTCTTCGGGCCCGTAGCCCTTCCATTTGACCAGGAATTGAGTGCTGCCTCCTCTTTTCCTACAATCGAGGATAGTCTCCACCTCAAATTCTTCCTCACCGTCCACCACGACCGGTTCTGGGGGCACTGTGCTACGCCCTGGGAAGATGTCCGGAACTGTTGGTTTCAGCAGATTAACGTGGAAGACTGGATGAATGTGCATGGATGCCGGGAGGTTTAGCTCGTAAGCTACTTGATTTATCCTCCTCTTGATAGGAAATGGTCCTATATATCTAGGGCCCAGTTTTTTAGAGGGCCAGGAGAGTCTTAGGTTCTTGGTGGACAACCAGACCCGTTGACAAATCTGCAACTCCAGTTCCCCCCTTCTCCCTCTGTCGAAGTTCCTCTTACTGGTAGCCTGGGTCTGCGCGAGGGTCTCCTGCAGGAGCTTGCTCCTCCCAAAGATTAGTTAATAAAGTTTCAGTTCATAGTCCCATAACCAGGTCCTGCATCGCGGTAGCCCAAAACTTGGTATTAAGATTGCATCCTACATGTACTAGAAGTACCACCACTAGAAGACCATGAAGTCCGACCTCCTCCTGCTTATATTACCTCTAAACAGGAAGTGACATACACAGACGGAAGTTACACCGTAGCACAATTATCCCCAAAGTATACCAACCATTAACCCATCTGCCTACATCCTGGACACTAAGCATATGCAAATGGTAAGCCCACTTCTGTGGCCAGTACAGGGTTTCTATTAATCTGCCCACTAATTCATCTTCAATCAAGAATTTTTATTCTTTTTTGCTGACTTAGATTGTGCTGAAAAGCCAACGATCAGCTGCAAAACAAAGCTTTTTGTCATTTTGCAGCATATTTCAATAATCTTCTCAAACAAGAACTATTATGTTGGTAAAAATGAGCAGATTTTAGGTAATAGGTAAGAGGGATTGCCAGGAGTGGAAGTTATTAAAGTGTCATATTGTGTTTTCGAAAATAATATTGTGTGTTTACCTTTTGTGCAAGAAATGGTTTCTATCAGATAAGCAGTGGCTGATAAGAGGCATCAGAATTACAGGACGGAGCCAGGGTGTTTGTTAAGATCAGCGACACAAATACAGAAGGGCTGCGAGAGATGTGCAGATTATTGCCTATTGTACACGAGACATTACAGCTTGTTATAAGCAGCAAATAAACGTCGCTAAGCATTGTTTGTACCCACAATGGGCATAAAAACAAACTACATAAAAGTTACATTGGTTTTTAGCTTTAACTCTCACTCTGACAGTCGTCAGTCTTTAGTCGCCAAACAAATCTTAACAAGATTATATATATATACCGTATGTATAAAGGGTGCACCAGTCTAGTACGTTAAACAAGACACCATTTATTCAAAAGTAGATGATTATACTCACAAACAGACAATAAAATTGGACTCATCATTACAAATATCAGGTAGGAAACAACCAGAATAGCCGTTCGTGCCCCCAGAAGGGCTGGGATGGTGTCACAAAGGCCTGCAGATCCTGACACATTTGTGGTACCACTTTCTAAAACTGAGCTCATAAATCTTCCTCCAGCCTGACTTCTCCATCAAGTTCAATAATACAACTATCAGTCCCTCCCCTCATGCCAAGGTACTAGGTGTAATACTAGACTCTGACCTGTCCTTTCAGCCCCAAATCCAATCACTGTCCAAATCGTGCCGACTTCACCTCCGAAACATCTCCAAAATACGCCCCTTCCTAACCGTTGACACAACTAAGCAATTTATTCACTCCCTGGTTATCACTCACCTTGACTATTGTAACTCCCTCCTAATTGGCCTACCTCTCCGCAAGCTATCCCCTCTTCAGTCTATCATGAATGCCACTGCCAGACTCATCCACCTTACCAACCGTTCAGTGTCCACCATTCCTCTCTGCCAATCCTTCCACTGGCTTCCCATTTCCCAAAGAATAAAATTCAAAACCCTTACTATAACTTACAAAGCCATTTACAATTCTGCCCTACGCTACATCACAAATCTCATCTCCAAATATCACCCAAACGGTCCTCTTTGTTCCTCCCAAGACTTTTTGCTCTCTAGCTCCCTTGTGTCCTCCTCCCATGCTCATCTCCAGGACTTCTGCAGAGCCTCTCCCATCCTCTGGAACTCTCTACCCTAATCTGTTCGCCTATCTCCTACTCTGTCCACTTTTAGGCGATCCCTGAAAACTCATCTCTTCAGGGAGGCCTATCCTGCCTCCAGCTAACAATGGAATCTTCTACTCCCCTCATCAGTTCATCCCTCACAGTCCCTACCTTTTGTTTCATTAGCCCCTCCCTCTTAGATTGTAAACTCGCAGGAGCAGGGCCCCTCTAACCCTCTCGTTTTGTATTGTACTGTTGCTGTATTGTCTCTCTTTATATTGTAAAGCGCTGCGCAAACTGTTGGCGCTATATAAATCATGTATAATAATAATATAAGGGTGCCCCCTACCTCTTTCTGGGCTCTTTGGAATGCAAAAGAGGGCATAACTTATTACAGGTACATATATAGCACCATCAATTCACGCAGCGCTTTACATATACAGTATATTGTACATTCACATTAGTCTCTGCACCCAAGGAGCTTACAATCTAAGGTCCCTAACTCACATTCATACATACTAGGGCCAATTAACCTGCCAGCATGTCTATGGAGTGTGGTAGGAAACCAGAGCACCCAAGGAATCCCACGCAGGCACAGAACTGACAACCCTAGTGCTGCTAGGTGGAAGTGCTAACCCCTTAACTTATTTATTATCAACATAGGTCATTCACATGTCACATGTTGGTAGAGTAAATTTTCCTCTATAGTAACTCTTCTTCTTTTTTCATCGCAGGTAAATAATGGATTCCAAGCAGAAATAACTTGTGGTCATTGAGTTATTGATGAGGGGTGCTGGCTGTCTGGCATCCACATAAGGCTACAGAATGCTTATGGAGATGACACTATTGATAAGAGCAATTGTCTTGTCATTGGTGATTCTTGTCAATGGTGTAATCTCCATCAACATTCTGTGTAGCCTTCTGTAAATATCAGACAGCTCCTTCATCAAGAACTCGGAGAGGGCACATTTCTTCTGCTTGGAATCCATTACTTATCTGCAATGAAAAATAATAATAAGAGTTATTGTGACAGACCCAACTGGGACAGAGGCTTTTGGAGGGGACTAGGGGCAAGCCTCCTACCCACTGATTATGGTCCATGGAGGAGACTGGGAATTTTGTCTGCTTCTCCTGGTCAGAGCATGGAAAAGAACTCAGTTCAGCCTCTGATCCCATGGAGAGAGCAGATAATTCTCGAATGATGGACAACAATGTGATGGACCCTGAGAGTGATGCTTAATTCTCTGAATAAAGACAAAAAAGCTATTTTTCTGTAGTGGATGGGAAGGTGTATTATTAATATTGTACAGATTAATGGTCAGAGGGAATGTGGTGGCCCTCCTACAGACTGGGTTGGAGAAGCTCAGCTACTTTGGACAGAAATATTTATCAACAATCTCCCTCAAGAAATCTATGAATATAAATTATTTATACTTTTTCAGACTGCTGGATCATTGTATAAGTTTTGTATCGTAGACTGTGGTAGACTGGTGCCGCACTATCTGAGGTGGAGTTGGATCCTTGATTAATCAAAGCATTGTCTAGGTGACTAGTTGTTAATTAGCTTACTGTTTAATTATATTACTGTTTATGTTTATGTTGGCTGTTCCTTAGATGTGCTAATGATATGACTGTTTACAGTTTGCATTGTCATGCTAATATCCCCAAAAGGGGAATGTCCTCCTGTGGGGTATAAAGTATGTGTGTGAGTTTTAATAAAGAGACATTCCTTTGGTTTTACCTCAACATCTTGTTTGTGTACAATGCTTGGGGTAAAGGGACTGGTGTTAAATATCGGTCTGTTGGAAGTATTTGGAGGGCAGGAGGCACTGTTTGGTAGAAGCACCCAAGTGGGGTGTCAAGAGGTTCGTTACAGTTACTATAGAGGATGAGTTACTCTACCGTCATGTGAAATTTGAACAACCTATGTGAGTTAATAAAAAAAGTTATACCCGCTTTTGCATTACTTTCGGTACAGCCCTCATATACAATATGTAACCCGCTATCAATCTGCAGCAAATGTAGATGATTGTCACGCATTTATCCACTTCACAGTCAGACATCTGCAGCTGCATTTAAAAGGACTTAAAGGCATAAGACGCAGACACTCCCAATTTTCCAGTCTTTATTGAGATGCAGTGCAGTTGGTTGGAGCCCTTTAAGACAATAAGAAACACATTGCCATTGTCTGTATTCTCAGGTTAATAGCCCAGGTTTTCGTATGCACTCTGTGATGATATAGTGGATTTTACAATAAACTATACATGAAAGTATTGAAACATAAATAAAACATATTTGTAAGATGCTACTGTCTGTTTTCTTGGCAACACACTGCCACTGTCTGTATACTCAAGCCAACAACCTACCTATATCATAACAAGCAGTTTGTCATGTACCTGTATGAGGGGCCTAAGATGACAAGGGTTGGCTCTCACACAATTTCTGCCCGAGCACCCCTAAAGGTTGGGCTGCAAGGTCCATGGAGGGTGTGACAGTGCCAGGCCCTGCCACTGTGAAAATGTAGTAGACAATTACATTGGATTTTATTCAGGGCTTAATGTGAGGTTCCAGACTATTGTTTCTGAGTAGAGAAAGCTGTTTTTGGCTTTCTTTGGATTCTGTGAACCTGGATTGGGGCCTGCAGCTTGAAGGGTCCAAAGTGTCTTGGGTGGGACAGAACCTTCAATCCTTTGTCTGGATTTTACTGCATGTCTGCAGCCTGTGTGAGTACACAGGTGTGCAGAGTTGTTATATACTCAAGCCTGAGGTTAGTTCAGGGCTCCCAGTTTTGAGACAGCACCCATATTGGAAACAGTAAGTCTTACCCAGGGGTCAGAAGTGCCCTTGCCAGAAGTCAAGAGGTGTCAACCATGGGTCAGAGGTGCTCCAACCAGTAACCATGAAACAGGAGGTCTCATTCCAGGAGACAGGTTGGCTCCTATCGGGATGCCAGGAGAACCCCGATCCAGAGGTCAGGCGATGGAAGTGCAGCAGGTCAAACTAAAACAAATAGGTTAAATGAAAACCAGGTCAATAACAAGGTTAAGCAGGTTCAGGATCAAGAATAACAGGAACTCAAGCTTAAAGATTACTCAGTAATTATCTCATTACGTATCTGTTGTGGACATGCTTGTGTGTTCACAGGTACGCCATGGTGCACATGTTCCTATGTATGTACATTTGTGCACTGTTGCACGTTTAGTTAAAGCCCTATGGCCAAAGCCATGTACAATTTTCCTGGCATATGCATGAGCCTTGGAGCTAGCACTAGCTTCCTGATGGCTGCCATAATGTTCCTGACAGTTGTTACAATACATCCCTACATACAATTTACAGGACCTATAAAATATTATAACATACAGAGAAACAACAGACTAATCTAGAATGCAACCAGCAATAACATTGTAGTATACACTGTGTGCAGAATTATTAGGCAAATGAGCATTTTGACCACATCATCCTCTTTATGCATGTTGTCTTACTCCAAGCTGTATAGGCTCGAAAGCCTACTACCAATTAAGCATATTAGGTGATGTGCATCTCAGTAATGAGAAGGGGTGTGGTTTAATGACATCAACACCCTATATCAGGTGTGCATAATTATTAGGCAACTTCCTTTCCTTTGGCAAAATGGGTCAAAAGAAGGACTTGACAGGCTCCGAAAAGTCAAAAATAGTGAGATATCTTGCAGAGGGATGCAGCACTCTTAAAATTGCCAAGCTTCTGAAGCGTGATCATCGAACAATCAAGCGTTTCATTCAAAATAGCCAACAGGGTCGCAAGAAGCGTGTGGAAAAACCAAGGCGCAAAATAACTGCCCGTGAACTGAGAAAAGTCAAGCGTACAGCTGCCAAGATGCCACTTGCCACCAGTTTT